>OOFC01028989.1:0-17492 GCA_900323345.1 Pseudochromis fuscus | reverse complement strand
CATGGCTCCCATGACTCAGTTTGCGCCTCTGAACAATCTGCACCCTGAGGGGCTGTTAAAGTTCTGTCTTGTAAATAGGCCATGTACATGTACACAGGGGAAAATCGCCCATGGGTGCCCTCTGATGGAATCAGCTACACTTTCTTTGTTTCCAGATGCACACTTCCTCTTCCATGAACCTCGACTGTTGTGTGCATCCACCGGCTTTGACCACAGAGTGAAAGTGACACCCTCGCATAAATAAATGTGCCAAACTTTGCTGAAATTGATTTAATTGTCATAAAGGTCCAGACCTTTGTCTCTGCGTTGGCTCACATCCCTCTTTTAGTGCTTTCTGCATGACATGGCACTAAATTCCTCTCTGCTCAGCATAAATCATGCTGGGCTTGTTCCAGCCTCATGCCGTCAATGTTTATGAGGTATTAAAATGCGCCGACTCTGTCTCATTTACTTCTAAATTACCACAGAGTAATGGGCCACTGTGTTGGGGAGAAATTGAGCTGAGTTTTCTAGTGGCCTGCACTCTGCTGCACTGAATACCCGACCATAACCGCTTTGTTTACCCCCCTCTGTGGGTGATAATCATGCGGCCTCACATCCTCTTAATGCCTCAGTTTTTCACAATGGGTTCATATTCGATCTCACTTTACTGAGCTGTTACTTTACAAGAAGTCCAGAGAGTTATGGCTTCATAAACATCGATTCCAGGCTGTGATTTACTCATACGGCCGAGATCTTTCTTCCTCTATCTTTTTCTCAAATTGGTATTTTGCTGGCAAAGTGCACCATCAGAATGAACATTTTGTTGCACATAAAAAGCACTTACCATCTCTGTTAGTGGCACAAGTGGTTGTGTTTGTCTTGCCTCCATCCTGACAGTTTATCTATACACATCTGCAGTTTAAAGCATCACTTAAATCCATTAGTACACCACGGTCGGTGTCATCGTGAGAGTGCCGCCAAATGGCCTCGTTCCACAGAAAAACTCTAGTATGCCCGCGATACAGATTCCATATAGTAAACATTTTACCTGGCACATCATTACAAAATAAACCTGACAAAGATTAAATGTCATTGTGAAGCTGACACTGTGTTTTACACTAAAATACCTCAACATCTATCAGATGGATTGCCGTACGGAGCACTGCTGGCGAAAAATATGGACTGAATGCTGTTTTTTTTTTTTATCAGGCATGAGACAGTAATTGTACAACGTGGGCCAAGGCATCTTTGTAAAGCTCACTTGATGACATCTTACATCCATTTAGAGGCTGCCATCATCTTAAAAAGCCATTTTCCTTCGCATTGCTCCCCTTGGGTGTCCACTGCCGGAGAAGCGGTGTTTTCACTTTGATCATGCATAATTCAGAGTCACTGAATCCTCAGTCCACGCCTTAAAATATTCAACTTAAGCACTTTTTGTGTACGTGTCACTTCAGGTCCCTCGTTTCCTCTCGCTGCTTTTGTGCGTCAAATTGTAAATAGTTGTTTCTCACACAACCATTAACTGAGTGTTACAGAAGGAGAGGGACCACTCATGGTGGAAAACATCTTTTGCGGTGTAACAGAATTTGTCGTGGAAATGAAGCAGAGTGAAAACATGGTTCTGTGGTCGTGACAAAAGTCAGTTTTACATTCATATTCATGTTTTTAGGAACCAGAAGCAAAGTGGTGCCCGACTGACTTATTTAAGGGAATTAGATTATAGGATCGATGCTCTGATCAGCTGTAACAACATTTGTAACAACATGCATCTTATTGAGCTGTTTTCTCCCAGGCAGCCTCTTTGTTATTGTCACACATATCAGCCCTTTATGACAAGTCTCCCCTGAGAAACTGCTGATTTCTGAGTCAATACTTATTAAGGTCATCTGCTAGTGCTGACTGTAGCATTTTAGTAATAAGATGAATGGAAACTTAACAAGCCATATGTCTTTCCTGCATGTTTTCCTCAGGTTGCGTTTCACATCCAGCCGTACAGAGGCAGGAATGACCAGAGTGTGCACGACAACATCAAGTACATCATTGACAGGTGGGTTTTTGTCGGGCTGCACTTCATCACCGAGTCAGCTCAAATAGAAAACCATTAAGATTGCATGCATGGCTGAAAAAAAACAGTGGTTACAACACTGAAATACTTTTAGGATGCATTTCTGATTATATAAGGCCAGTTTCATGACTTATGAATGAGGTTTTGAAGCAAAAGCTTTTTTTTCTAACTTTTACGATCCCGGTTGGTTTGAAGAGGACTATCGTATAAACTCAAAAGCCCAGATCCATTAAAGATATTCTCTGGATTTAACTAATTTAAACAAGAAGTAGCATGTATTTTGCCTCAGTAGTAAATAGAGTACACCGATGGTTGAGGTGTGTGCTAAAAAAATTAATATACAGGAAGAAACTCCATTACAATTTAAATTTGCTGTGGCCATTCATTGATTAATCTTTTGGTGACTCTATTAACTTAACAACTTGATATATAACTGATGTTTTTTAAGATTTTATGTGGTGTTTTTTTTTTAGTATTTCCAATCACTTTCTGACAAAATGTATTTTATTTTATTAGATATGCAAACCCATACTTTTTAAATGCTTGCATCATTCCTTAAAATGTAAATATTCTTTGTAATCTCCACTAAAAATCTGAGTTTACAATAGTTTTTTAACAGATTCATTATAAAAGGTAAAATAGCTGCTTCTTAAGCGTTTTACTGAGCTGATCGATGCTCTTCAGAGTATAAACCTTGTCCATTTTAACATGGTTTCTTCTTGTAAATCTGCATGTCCCACTGACAATTTTAAGAAATGTATCTAATATTCTAACAGGCAGATACAGTCTATGGGTTTTACTCTCCTCAGGGAATAAACCTTTTTTGAATTGATGCTACTGAATTTTTATGGTATTTTCTCTTGCACCACACCCAAAAACAAGTTTACATTTTTAACCCACCTATCAGTTTGTTGTGTTATAAAGCTTCAGGGGAGCACAAGCCAGTGTCCCCCTTTGTCCCAGTGTCAAGCCTGGATAAATACAGAAGGTTGTGCCAAGAAAGGCATCTGACATAAAACTTTTGCCAAATCAAACATGCTGATCAAACCTATGACTTCCATACTGGATCAGTTGATGCCTGGGTAATAATGACCGCCATCAGTGCTGTTGACCTATAGGGTGCTGGTGGAAATTGGACTACTGTTGGTTTCGTTTCATTCGTAGGCAGAGAGAGAAGAGGAAAGTCAAGAGTCTAGGACTGAGAGTAGGGACTTTGAATGTTGGGACTATGACAGGAAAAGGTAGAGAGTTGGTTGACATGGTGCAGAGGACGACAGTGGACATACTGTGTGTCCAGGAGACCAGGTGGAAAGCCTAGAAGTTTAGGAGCTGTTTTATCATGGCTTGTGTAGGAAGAGAAATGGAGTAGGAATTATCTTGAAGGAGGAGTTTGCTGTGGATGTAAAAAGAGTGTCGGATAAAGTGATGAGTCTTAAGCTAGAAACTGAAGGTGTGATGTTCAACGTTGTTAGTGGGTATGCCCCACAGGTAGGATGTTCCTCTGTGTATCCTCCACTAATTGCTAATCAGCTACTTGCTTTAGCTCTAATTAGCTGTGTTGTTAATTACCTGTATTCTTGTCTTTGAAGGTATGGTGACCATGGAGCCTTCTACAAGTTTACTTCCAGCACAGGGAAGAGTCTTCCTCTGTTTTACATCTACGACTCCTACCTGACCCCACCAGAGTCCTGGTCTGAGTTCTTGACTCCCACTGGCTCCCACAGTGTGCGCGGGTCAGCTTACGACGCCATGTTTATCGCCCTGATCGTGGAGGAGCGCCACAAGCACGACATCCTCGCAGGTGGCTTTGACGGCATGTACACTTACTTCGCCTCCAACGGCTTCTCCTTCGGCTCTTCTCACCAGAACTGGAAGGCCATCAAGGCTTTCTGCGATGGCAACAACCTCCTGTTCATCCCCAGCGTGGGACCTGGTTACATCGACACCAGCATCCGACCGTGGAACAACCACAACACGCGCAACAGGGTGAACGGCCGGTACTACGAGACGGCCCTGCAGGCGGCGCTCAACGTGCGCCCAGAGATTGTCACCATAACGTCCTTTAATGAATGGCACGAGGGGACGCAGATAGAGAGGGCGGTGCCGAAAAAAACAGTGACCCGCGTGTACCTGGACTATCAGCCACATGGACCCGATCACTACCTGGAGCTGACGCGCCGCTGGGCCGAGCAGTTCAACAAAGAGAAGGAGCAGTGGCTCATGTGAGCTTTGATCAAACGGACTTGAAACAGCATGCTGTAGTGGAAGTGTGTGTTCACGTGGAAGAGAAGAAACAACAAATGAATGTAGATATTGATGTGAGTGCAGAACAACATGCATTTACCTTTCAACATGACCGGATGTGTTTCTATGAGTGGGCGTACATACACATGCTCATCTGCAAGAATAGGACACTGTGTGAGTGTGGGAAGTTTTTTTTTTTTGGTAAAGCAGCACGAAAGGTCACTCTGAGAAAGTTTCTCCAAACTACATCAACACTCCAGACCTCTCCAATGTTCTGCAGGACTGTGTTTGATTCTCTCGCATACTGGTTCTGAGAGAAACTCCTGGCTCACATATTCATAAGTACAATGTGTAAGGGCCTCATGTCTCCCTCTACAGTGAAGTAACATTGGTGACTGAGCCAAGTAATCAGGCACAGCACTTGCGTGTTTTTCTTTCTTCCTCAACAAGTTCCCACAGAAAATTTGGCCCACTTGTTGTCCTTTTACCCAGGTTCAGAGAGCTTGTTATAATGGTGACGTCAACTGTAACGCAACATGATTCTTACAAAATTAAAGGAATTGTTTTCCTCATATCAGGAAATACTTTAATTTGCTTTCTGGTAGACAGTCACCAGCTGAGAAGATTGATGTCTATTCCATCTTTGTCCTTTAAATACAAAGCTATAGCCAGTTAGCTTAGCATAAAGGCAGAATACAAACCAGACTATATACAAGATGGAGCCACCGGGTCTCAAAGGTGAAGCCAGTGTGGAAATGCAAAAAAGGTGCAACACCACCGATGGCCACTAGAGGCCAACTCCCAAAAAACTCTGCCTCCAATTGACTTCAAATCAAAAATGGTCATTTTCATTTTTGAAATATATAGTCAATACATCTCTTCCACAAATCACTCTGATGTCATTAGTTAAAGTCTGTTTTTCTTCTCAGTGATCTGGTGGTCCGTCTAACAGTCATTTTATCACCAGGCTTCAAAAAGAGGAAGATTTAGGGGCATCCTTAGTTTGATTGACAGGTCTTGTCTCCATCAAGTGTTTGAGGCTCATTCGCCAGTAAACTCTAGTCTCATACACACTGAACAGTGACCTCGGGTTCAAAGGTCAGACCCACCTCCTCAGGTGAAGTTCAGTTGCCAAACCCCTGGCTTCAAAATGCAAGTTCAGAAACGGGTGACATCACAGAAACTACATCCATCTCTTACACACAGTATATGATCCAGTAACAGGTTAAAACCAGTACTGATTGAATTTTTTTACTCTGTTAAAAACAATTCACAAGTTGTTCTTCTGTTAAGAGGTATGTGCTAAACTAGTTGTTGGACATTGGTTTTCTGGTTATGGTTACATCACTTTTTGTAACCAAACAAATGTTTATTTCCCAGTTTATTTACCAAATTATTGTTTTGGGAGTTTTAATTAAAATAACTTATTTCAACAGGGTTTCATATCTTTCAGATTGTTTGTAATTCTGTCATAAACAGCTGCACCAGTGAAAATCCTCCAACAGCCTTGTAGATCATCACCTTTGTACAATCTAAGGTGTGAGGTCAGTTCATTTGGCAGGTAAACCAATTCGTAAAGTCTGTTAAAGTGAAGTTGTAAAACCAACTAAATCAGCATTATCTTAAATATTCTCAATACTGAACACTTCTACCTGATAGTTCTCATTTTTTATGTAATTCCCATTATGGAAAGAAGCCCTGTTTATTATGAGACTTCTGTAACTTTTTTTAATCTTAAATAAAAACAACAGGTTCAGAAGTTAAAAGTTTGTGAAGTCCAGGGCTCTGTGTTATGGAGCAGCTATCTGAATAAAAAGCCTGCCATTGACATTGGTGCATTTTGCAGCACACTCTATATGGATTTTATTAAAATTCTGCTGTCTTTTAAAAGTAAAAGGTACTTTGCGAGAGGCAGTTTTGAGAATAAAAGTGTCCTTTGATACATCTTTGGATGATTTCCATGTGAAGGGTACCTGTAAGTGCTTTCTGCTGCTACTTTTAAAACACTTAAAGATCAGACTCTTTGATTTCACACTCCATTAAGAATCAATTATGAATAAAATCCAGACACCTGTGAATAAGGACAGAAATATGTCTCAGATAGCTCTGTTATGCATGACGAAAACCGTGATATTGGAATAAAAAAAAAAAAAAAAATCCTTTTTTATTATGTCTATGCCAAGGTTGTACAATCCATTAAACAGGCTTACACCAGGCTCTGAGAATAAAAAAAAGACCAGTTTTTAACATGTAAGTGGGCAGATGAATTTCACACTGTCTGTATCCAATTGAAATAATACAGTATTTTGTAACACAGCTTACATTAAACAGAGTTACTGTAAATTACAACTGTAGTTCAATCCTCACTGACATGAAATAAATAAGGGGGTTAAAATAAAAAAAAGTTCTGGACACAATTTGATCTTTAGTCATTGCAATACACAGAAATCCCATCACTTTATATTGTTAAGGCCATAAAATAAGAGTCCACTACACCTCTGACCATTCATTTTAGAAATACTGAACCTTTCATGTCTCAGTTAGGCCACTTTAAAAATTCTCTACTGTTGACCTTGTTCTATGTTTCTGCTGCACCTTGAACTCCCAAATAATCCCATGTTAGATATACAGTAAGCAACAAAAATGGCCGTCCAAAGAAAGAGTAGAAACCAGACCTCAAAGCAGCCACCAGTACAATATCGCCCACCAGCCCATTAAGACTCCACCTCTTCCTGAGTTCTAGTCTTTTTCCCGGGACGTCTTCATCCTAAGTAGCCCCCGGGTTAAAGTTGGTTGTGCGTCGCAGCGTGCGTTTTGGAGTGTGAAGAGTTCAAAGGTCATTCTTCCCCCGAGTCCTCTGACAGTCCGTATTTTCGCTCCAGCACGTCAACCGTAGAAGAAAGGGCACTGAAAACAGAATTACAGTCATTTCTTGTTTAATGTACCAAGTGTGCTGTAGAGTGAGTGTGGGGTGGAGATAGTGTGAGGCTCAGAGTCAGAAATAAGAGTGGAAACAACACGACAAACTTATTCTATACAGTGGCAACCAGTTATTGGGAGGCCAGCTGAGGTAATGTTCAGTGAACTAATCAATGCAAAACAACATAAAGCTCTCTGTAGTCTGAGTATTCTATTTCTATATTAATATTTTTGTTTGAGAGCTTTATCATCACAGCAGGTGCTGCAGGTGGCAGTGGAGAGAAAACACTGACAGGTGCTGGATGCAGGTGGAGCTGGCCAGTGCTCAGTTTTGGTGGCAGTACTCCCTTCTTCCTGAGTCATGTAGTGAACTGAAAATCTGACATTACAGTCACATTACACCTCAGTTCTGCAAATATTTACAGCCTCCAGTTCATTTCATTTGAAGCCTGTACGAGTGCAGGATCCAAGAATGTACTGTCTGTTTTGTTACAAACTATGGGATCACTAGTGTGTCAGCTTTGCCTTGTAATTATTCACACTCAGCCAATAAAGAGGGAGGATGTGTTTGGAAATGCAGAAATTATTATTCTACTGACAAGCCATTCGTTAGAACAATATTACACTAGCAGTAATTATTCAAATCTAAACCGTCACATCAGTGGGGTGGAGGTAAAATATGACTGTACTATTTGTATTTAATTTAATGTGAAAGTAGTGTACAGTCCAAAAAAAATGTGTGGTTTGAACAACCCAAAAACTTGCTTTCCTAAAAGTTCAGTGTTCATTTAAATTATTTTTAAGCTAACATCATTTAAGCTAACATCATTTGCCATTTTATTTTGTTTAGAGACAAAAAAGGGAAAATATAATCACAGCAGGTGACGGCATGAACTTACCAGCCTGGTCTGATGACGCGGTATTTGCCGAGATTTGATAGGTCGACCACTGTTGACCCGAGGCGGCTATGGTCTCCTATTGGTCCCCCATCCACCACCACAGCCAGTTTGGACCAGAGCTCCTGAAACTCCTTCAAAGTACAAATACAGCAGCATTGAAGATGATAAACTTCCAGTGCACAGGTACTTTTTTGTGAGCTGAAACCACAGAATACATAAAAATTTATGAAGCAACAGAGGCTCAAGAATGAGGCCAAGGGAAAAAAGGTGCTATACTCCCGACAGCCACTAGGCTGGCTCCAAAAAACTCCAATTAACTGAAATTCAAAAATCTTTAAATACTCAATCAGTTTTTTCCACAAGTTATTCTGATGTCATTAGCTAAAGTCAGTTGTTTTTATTAGTGATCTGCTGATCTATAGTGGTTCATATGAAAAAAAAAAATCATCATCAATAGGCTTCAAAAAGAGGAAGATTAGTTTAATCAACAGGTCTGATCTCCAGTGACAACAGTGCTGAAGTCGAGTCTCATACACATTGGACTGTGTTCTCAGGTTCAAGAGTCAGCCCCGCCTCCTCACTCTTCCCATCATATCCAAATATGGTCACTTCTGGCTCTAAACAACCAACATGGTGATGTTCAAATCTCCTGGCTTCAAATTGCAAGTCACAAAAACTAACAAGTCACATTAGCTTCATCCATTTTATGGCTGAAACCGAGAGAAACCTCCTTCCACTGAAACCTAGTAAAATTTATCTTTGCTTCACTCACATGTACTTCCACAGTGCTGCTGTGTGAGCTGATGTTGGCGCTGGTGAGCGCGAGTGGTTCCCCACACATCTGACAAAGGCGTCTCATGAAGGTATGATCTGGGATACGTACGCCTACAAGCTGAGGAGCACATGTAAACAACAGTTGACTATTAGTAAACAATTTGTTTGTTATTTTCAGTATTACAAAGTTAAAGAAGTGGACTCACAGAAGTAAAGGGGTTGAGATCTGCGTTCAGTACTTCAGACCTTTCAAACACCAGAGTGACGGGACCAGGCAGGAGGTCACCCAGCAGCTCCGCCTTCACCTTCACCTTACAGTATCTGTGAATGGGAACACAAACAAGTAGAGATGTGTTACTCACAAAATGCTAGTGGAAGTGTGTTCGACATTCAGTCAGACTGGTGTTGTCTGTGTTAAACTTAAATCATTAGTACAATCAAAAGAAAAGGTGTTTTTCATGTATTGTATTGTGATTCATTTTTCTCAGTTCAATTTTGTTTATGCAGAGACAAAAATTAAGTCATCTCAGGAGACTTTCCACTGTAAGGTCCAGAGATCACAGCTTTATCAATATTATAGAGAAAAACTCATTTTCACCTTGAGCAAGCAGTTGGCAACAAAGGGAAGAAAAAATCTCTCAGCTATTGTATAATACTTCATTATTGCTATGCATTGCTTCTTAATCCAACATTCGGAGCCTTAATATTCTCCATATCAGTTTTCAGAGTGTTATGAGATTTCACTGAGTTTTTGACTGAAACAAACCAATGTCATGACACCAATGTGGGCCCAGGAAGTTGTTACAGACCATCATTTGATAGAGCAAATGACTAATTGTTAAAAATAACAAATGTCACACTAGTTGATGATAAATCAACTGCTGTTGCAGCCCCAGTGCTGCAGTTTAACAAGCCTCAGAGAAATGAGACGTGGCTGCGCGGGGGATATAAAATAAAGCTACATAGCAAATTAATGAATTAATACAGAGGTGTTTCAGTGACAGCAGGTGTACCTGTCACTCAAAATGTAAAATGTGTCTTGTCGGAGTGGAGATGGTATCTCTGCTTCTTCTACGTGTGACTCCTCTGTGCATGAGTAATATGTTTATGCAAAGCAGCAGGTCTAAAGAGAAGCCATTGCACTTCTGAAGGAACACCATTACTAAAATATCTGCAAACTCTAAGTCAATCATGTCGATCAGTCTACCATGTTCAAAATTCATCATCCACCAAACAACAACACCACCACCACCCTGATGGACACTTACTTATAAATGTCCTGAATTTCTCCAACACAAATGGCCAATGGTTTCTGTTCATTTCTTCCTTTTATTTCATAGATTTTTTTGATGGCGTCTGAGTTTTGAGCCAGACATGCCAGACCATAGATGGTGTCTGTGGGCACTGCGACAACGTGACCCTCTTTCAGAGCTTTCACCGTGGAAGTCAGGATTTCAGCACCATCTGCAGTTTGGAAAAAACACAAGGGAGAGCCAATGAGACATCATCCACAGCAAGAAACATATATAAATAGACAATAAATAAAAAATGGAAGAATCAGAAAAATACATATTTTTGAAAAAAATTGCATTGTTTCAATTTTTAATCTAATCTTTAATATTTATCAAAGTCTTACAAGCTCCACCTCAACTCTTAACTATGTTGTCTCAGCTTCCTTTACTCATATGTTTAGGCACCAGTTTGATCTCAGTGATGCTCAATATTCAGTCATTTTCAGTGAAAAACAAAATATAATATAATATTGTGCAACTCAGATGTATATTGCAGAGAGATAGAGAGAACTGAAGAGCTGCAAGAAATAAACCTGATGAGATTCAAAGTTTTGTAACTTACTACATACATCACAGCTGCTTTTTATACATTTAGTTACTTTATGTCTCTAATCCACAGCAATCAGGGGGAAAGTTTATTTTTCCTACATAAAGATTATCTGACGGGTGTTTCCTGCAATGTGTGCAGAAAACTACTTAACAACTGCACACCTGAAGAAGCTAAATGATGAAATGATCCCCACACGTCTGGGCCTGTGATGTAACACTTGTGAGGTGTGATTATTCAAAGTAAAAAAAAACATGCACATGCCCCTTGCAACTTTATTATTATACAGATATATTAATATCTGCAATTCAATAAAACAACTCTGCCATAAATTCTACATTTAAAAAGACGTTGGTCAGTTCTTATTGACATTTCAGGGGGTGTTGATTATTTATCTACTCTTCACACTGTTAATGTTTCAGTAACAAAGTAATTTCCAGTAAAGCACCAATAAATTAAGTATTGTATTCTTTATCACACTATGTTGAGTTAAGGGTTCTGTTATAACACTCTGTAATGTATTATAATGGGATTCTAATAATCGGGTCTTCTTCATAACACATTATTTCCTCCACAGAAGTTTCACGGCTTCATCACGTGTCACCTAAATACTTCATCAATCAAATTCTGTGTAGCTTGGACAGACAGCTGAATGTTTATAATGAACTCAGATCATCTTCACTGTCCAAAACCATTCCACCAGGATCTGACTTCTGTTTAAAATGCCTCTGTGGCTGCTCCAGGTCACGCGTGACAGGAAAAACAGGAATCTGATGTAACACACTGCAATGTTTACGCTAATTGCTGCTACGCTCCTGGTATCAATATTTCATCTGTCGCTGAAAACCTGTCAAAACAGAGTATATCCAAAAACACCAGTCCACCCTGAATGGGACCCACGTGTAGCTGAACGACTGAATGACAGACTCATGTACCTGTGTGGCCCTCCTGATGAGCCGTCGGCCCGTTGGAGGTCGGCGGCAACAGACGCAGCACTTTGGTCCTGAGCTCTTTACACATGTCTGCTCCGAGTCGCTGAGCTGCGGCTGAACTGTGAGCTCCTCTGGATTTAATGAATTTAGCAGCGATGCTACAAACCGACTTCATAAACTCACGCCTACAGCCACGGTACTGTCACTTCTTCACATACGAGGAGCATGTTGTCGCCGGACGAACAGGAGTCTTCCGGGTTACGCCCATAAATAATGACGGCAACTTTCTTAAAGGGCCAGCAGCAAGAAAAAAATCTTGGCGAGTACAACCCTTATTGTATCTATTATCCTGTTTAATAAATCAGTAGTTGTAGTTTTCACAAACTTTATATTGATTTTTATATATGATACTTGTGTGAAAATATCAATATTTATTTAAATAGAAGAAATTAAGTCGAAAAAAAACCCAAAAGAAGGAAAAGAAAGACATTAATGCTAATTGCAGTCTATGTTTAAAACTTCAAAAAAAGAACTACAGCAACGGTTTAGCATGGCAGAAATGTTAGAAATAATTAATTTGTTTAACTTTCTAGCTTCATTTTTTTTTTTTTTTACAAAACTGACATAAACCTTTTACGCATTTATTTTCAAGATGTTTACATAATTTTGCAACGAAACAGAACTACTCTAATGAGTGTTTAGTTCTTTTTGAGAGATGTATATAAATGAATAATCTTGAAAAGTCTGTTTCTGCATTTGTTGTTAACTATAAGTCGTATCTTAGATTTTTTTTACGCCACCTGCTCGTCACCTCCTCATCAGGACGGCTGTAATTAAGAAACTATAAATCACCTGGAAACAGCTGCGTAAAGACGCAGAAGGTTTTTACGCAACGTAGAGTTACCTGGATAAATATGTCTACAGCTATGGCCTCGGATACAGGTAACAAAACATGCATCTGATCACGTTTTTACACTATCACTATTTCTGTATGAGTGTTTTTGAAACAGTTACAGGTGGTACGGAGGAGACAGTAACGCTGCTGACTGATGAGCCGGTGTCACCGCTGGAGAAGGTCAGCTTGATTATGACTCCCAGACTGTTGCATGGGGAACATGTGACCAACACTTTTGTCCATAGGAACTGGAGGGAGTTGAAGACCGACTGCTGTCCCTGTCTGAGAAGTTAAGTCTGTGTACAGCAGTTCTGAATGACTTGAAGGACCTGAGTGATGTTCTGGTGGTGAGCTTTTTTTTTTTCTCAGCATCCTCTGCTGGATCTGTATTGGAGCTTTTTAACCATTGTTATGTTTTACAGAGGAAATCTCTCCAGGATGTGCCCCTTCCACCACAGATGTGACCCCCCCCCACCTCTAATTTGTGAAATTAAATAAAATTCATTATGATTAAATGGGGAAAAAAATAACTTTACTGGACAAGCACATTTCAGTGACAAGGATAAGGTTTTATTAGTATTATATTGCTCTCAATTCAGAAAGTTATTTATCATATTACTTTATATGAAACAAGCATAAGCAAACATTTTCACATTATACATTCTTTAAAAATACAAATCCTTAACAATTCCTCACTCTTTGGGTCAAGACATTCCTTTGGAAGCATATAGTTTCCTTTGATTTTGTAAAATATATTGCCTGTTTGGAAAAATGTTGAAGATGACAAATTTTGAATCTGTTTCTGAAAAAAACAACAACTCAGGTTTCTCAGTGTGATCAAACAATCTGCTTCCAAACAAATGTCACCATCAGCGACGTGCTGACGTTTTACCATTTCAGGTAAACATCAGACAGACAAACCTGGGCCACAAGTCAAAAAACATTTCTCTGCTTAATGATTAAAACAACAAATATTGGCAGCTGAGAAGTTTGACTTTCACTGGTTGGAGATGAAAGTCGACAAAAGTATCCACATGTCAAACTTTAAGTATGTGAAAGGCTGAGATGATTTACATAAATGGAGTGAGTCCTAATGAAACACATTTACTCATCTCTTGAGGAAAAAATAAAAAAGAAGCTGCGTACATTTGACCAAAAATAATTCTTAAAACAGAACCATTCATTCCCTAAGTACTCCCTCAAACTAATCCACTTGGTTTCAAACCATCACTTCAGAGGCAAAACAGCATTTGAAAGGACTGTGGTGAAATACAAGGTCCAAATTCACACCACTCCAAGTAAAGAATGTAATATATTGACGTTCAAGAAGCATGATTAATATTGATGCATTGGACACGTCTGCTGCTGGAGTTCTGCATATGTTTGTAGCAGAATATCCCTTTATGAGAGAGGCATAAATAAACTTTTTGTTTTCTTGGAGTCTGTATTTATACTTGTGAATGCCACACTTAAAATTGCATAGTTGTGTTCATTGACAGTATGCATGTATGATAATGTATCATGACTTATGACTTCTGGGTAAATTACAACATTCTGAAATCCAATCAAAACTCTGAATGATCTAATACTGCATACATGGAATGGCTTTGAGCACAATGTGTGTGACTGGAGCCTCTTACAATGCATCTAACTGCCTTTTTGGCACCTGTGAATTGAGGGGAAGGAGAGCTCCTCAAGTTCAAAAGGACAAAAAAAGATTTGAATTGACATGCTTGTCAGTTTGGTTTGATCCTTTAAACCTGGAATTGAAACGCAGATGGATATGACGTAAAAGAAAACCAATGAGCCTTTCGGTCTGACTGCTTTTGCCTCGGCGTGATCGGCTGCTGGAAGCGATCGGCCTGAGAGTCGGTGAGGATGAGCGCGTCGACGTGTTTGAGAAGCAGAGACTGTCAAGGCAAGGAGGCTCGCAAAACAGTTAATGTTGTAAGGCCAAGTAGCTCTACACTCTAATTTACAGGGCATAATGCCTTTTGCTCTGTCATCATTGCATTGTGTCCCGTGTGAAAACAATACTGTTAAATTATACTCTGAGCAGGAGGCTATGTGTTACATATATTTTTCTGTTACTATGGTTACTGTACAGGAGCCCAGCTGCTTGTAGAACTATTCAACTAACACACAGCAAAAAAACCCCAAAACTGTTCTGCATAAATGTGATGGGGGGAGGGAGAGAATGCAAGGACACAGGGGGGTATACATTAGCTCCAAACTCTGAGAGTTAGTAATTCAAAAGTCTATACAAAAATACAAATTCTAGAATAATCTACAAGTTTCTCAAAGATGTTTTACACTAAAATGTACGATATTTACACTGTCGCCAGGACACCATCTTTTAAATGCTACTTTACAGCAGTTGTGTACAAAAAAGTCTGTAGTGGTGCTGCACCTCAGCTAACGAGCTGACAGAGATTACTCACTTTTACAAGTTAGTGTGCAATAAACAGGGAAGAGTGCAGCAAAAACGTAGGGCTACTGCAAGTGTGGGGCCGTCTGGTGAGGACAACGCATGTCTGAGTAACAAATTAAGGGAACGAGGATCAGTTATGACTTGATGCATCCCTGAGAGGGTCACAGCCCAAAAAAACAAAAAAACATGGGATGTTGACAGTAGTTCCTTACTGTTTAATTGTGGACAATTTTTGCAAACAAGTAGATCCTAGAGGAAAATTTGCTTCACTGTGCAGTCTAGACTATAGGTGCCTGTTATCTCAAACTTTTTTGTTCAGCAATACCCATTACGTTCTCAAAAGGAAAGCCATTCAGTAACAAAAAAAAAACTTAATACAAGTGATTGGAATAAATTAATAATAGATTTTTTTCTGCTATCTTGAAGATAATAGTAATACCAGTATAATGAAAGAATCAAGCATTTAAATAAATTAACATATACAATTTTAAGTTAGTTTAAGTTATAGGCAACTTATTGATGTATCGTCAAAAGAGACAGGCAGATCTGATCACAAGTTCTTTTTGCAATTACTAAATAACCGTCAAAAGAAGTAGAAAACAATCATCACATTTTCTGGACTACGCTAGTCTTCCTGAAAACAAAACAAAACTACTGAGGAAATCACTTCATATTATTCGACAGCCATATGAGGGGCTGACCCCTTTCAAATTCTTGCTGGGGCTAATGTTTGATCTGAAATTATAGCAAATTCCTCTAATATACAGTGCATTCTGGTCAGTTGCATACCAGCCTTTAAGCATTTGTTAGGACCTGTAGTACAGTACAAGGATATACAGACGAGTTTTGTTTTCCTGCTCAGGTCAGGTGACCTTCAAGCCAGGACAATGGAACTCTTTAAGATATCAGTGCTTGGACAACACTCACTTGTTTCATTCGATTAACTCAGAGTGGATATCTCCAGGACTATTATTATGTACAGTTTAGGATTTTAACAAAAGGATCTACTGCCTTATTCCCTGCATTCATTAGCATTAAAGTTGCTAAATTTCAAAAAGCAAACTAATCCTATTTCTAAAAACTCAACTACTGCAATGAGACTCAACAGAAATAACAGAATGCACTGCAGGTACTGGGGGGTTTGGTGCTCACGCTATATAGGGAGCGAGAAGAGGCATCACTTTAGAGAGCGACTGAAGGTGTGGGTGGAATTGATGCTTGTGGGTGAGTGGGTGCAACAGACAAACACATGGTGCCAGACTCAGGAGGCAGCTCTTCTAAGGATTGCCGTCAGTGGCCATGTTGAAGTCATCCGCGACCAGCAGCAGAGCCTCAATGTTGGCAGCTGTCTCAGGGCTCTGCAGGGACAGGAAGTCTGAGACGTCCATACTGGCTAACCCGTCTGATGAGGGCGGGTTGGTGGCAGTGCTGCTCACTATCGTGGAAAAAGTCTGAGCTGTGGAGGAGGAAGAAGAAGCAGAAGTAGAAGCAGAAGAAGAAGAAGAAGAAGATGCCTCCTGCCTCACCTCACCCAACTTGGAGGAAGACTTGGGGAGGCAGCATGAGGAAGATGAAGTGGCTTGTGGATTGTGTGGAGGCTCTGATGGTAGAGGTGGAGGAGGGGGCTCGGGTGGTTGCTGCTGTGCTGGGGCTGAGACAATGGAGGAGGCACTCTTTGCACTCTTCTCTTTAGCAGAGTCCCTGCAGGCACATTGGCACTGGCAGGATTCCTCCTGTTTGATGATGATGACTGGCAGGCTGAGGCCGATCTGTTGGACCGAGTTGCCTGAAACAGAAACACAACACAACCTTAGAGGTGAGAAATTACTAATTACTTAAGAAGAATTGGCATTTCTTTACTGTTGGCTGTGAAGAGGACAATGTTAATGCCACATGCACAGGCAGACGTCTTTACAGTACCCACTACTGTATTTTCTGCACTATAAGGTGCACCTTCAATGAATGGCCTATTTTAAAACTGTTTTCATATATAA
Source organism: Pseudochromis fuscus (assembly GCA_900323345.1). NCBI lineage: Eukaryota > Metazoa > Chordata > Actinopteri > Pseudochromidae > Pseudochromis > Pseudochromis fuscus. The sequence goes on along the minus strand of OOFC01028989.1, from coordinate 515 downwards.
GGTGCACCGCATTATAAGGCGCATAGAATAGAAACTACTGTAGTGTCTGGGGTTGTGTTATCATCCATCTAGATGAAGCTGCACTAAAGTGAATGTCAACAAAACAGTCAGATAAGTCAGTCAGTCAAACTTTATTAATAGAAAACAAACCAACGTTCTGACAACTCTGTTCACTCCCAAAACAAGCTAGTACATTCACAATACGGTACCGTACGTACCGGTAGCTCTTACTGGTACTTGCGCCGCCTTTGTTGCAAACAATGTATTTCCAACTCCATTTGTCACAGTTCAAAGCTACATGAACAGCTGTTTTATTTTTTTCTCCGAGGTAACGTCAGTGACGTAGTATTATCTTTTACCAACAGCAAGGTACAACAGGTAGTGCAGCTTTTTATCACGTAGTTAGTGCATCACAAACGTGGAGGGAAACTTTTCCCTGATTCAGTAAACACGTAAAAGAAACAGTCTGATACCGCTACGGTAAATCAAACGTGCAATCACAATATACGCCTCCT
>OOFC01028988.1:0-19017 GCA_900323345.1 Pseudochromis fuscus | reverse complement strand
TCTCCGGGTCGTCCTCCAGAGCGACGCTGTCCGGCTGGGAGTCCTCCACTATAAGACACGGGTTCTCTGGCTGAGGCAGGCTGGAGTCCAATTCACTTCCACCGGGATCCATGAGGTCAGGCCGAGGACAGGGGGTGGGCTGCTGTTACCTTGCCGAACAGCAGCGAAACAACAGAGGTACTCGCATGAGTCCACAGTCGTTTATTGTGTGACCTGAACCCACCCCGGTGCTAGCATGTTAGCTACCGTGGAAGGCTAGGAGCTAACGCTCCGCCCAACAAGAGCCGGTCTCTGTCGGTCTGCTCCAAAAGACCCTCCTCACACACCGAGGGACGATTACATTGATATACTCAGCAACATAGGGAAATAAGATTCAAATATTTGTTTGCAGCTATTTTCTGTTTTCTCTGTAAACATAAAAACACACCCCCCACTTCCGCTCAGTTCCCTTTTTCGCGGCAAAACTTACTAGGATCGATTTTATTGGTCCAGCTGGGAGTGACGTCACCCAAGATGGTGGATTGGTTTTGTGGTTACATGACTTTTTTGTTTAAGTATTTGTTATGTTCTAAGTATAAAGTGTATGAATTATTATTACATTATTATGATTGTTATCATTATTATAGTTTATAGCTAACGCCACATTTTATTAAACTGTAGCGTTTCAAGACAGACACAAAGTACCTGTAGAGATAAGAACACGATAAAATAAAAGATCAATAATACATTTAGACAAAAGTTTAAATGTTACATAGTTATCCCAATATGAACAGAGAGTGTCTGTCTATATATGTTTAAAACAGAGGTGTTGGTTGGATTGTCCACAGCATTGAAGTACCTGTGTAATGTCACAGTATTTAGCACATGCTCTGTTGTACATTTCTCAGTTCAGTATTAAATTCCTCAAACAATGGATACATTTGAGTAAGGTATAGTTATTTATTTATATTTGAATATATTCTGATTCAATTTATTTTGATACGATTTATGTCTTACGCTCGGTTTGTAATAATTTTGTTATTTGTGGTTGGGTTAAATACATTTATAACCACTTAACTGTGGTTATTATCTTCTATTTTACATGTTATACTGTGGAGTTCTACATGACAAATTATATAAAAGAGTGAAATGTAGGCCATTTTGTCCCACAGTGGGATCTCAGAGACCTTCATGGGTCCTTGTGGACTTTCAGGGACTCCAGCAAAATTAGATATAGGTTAACTTTTTCACTAAATCTTTCCTCAGCTAAGAGTCACCGAGTTTTTCTGTACAAATTATATCTCCCTGCTGTTACTTCCACACTCCGTGCTTTGACCAGCTATTTGGTTACTATATTTTAATATCACTATGGCAAATTTTAAGGACAGATCTTTAGAAAATGGGAAACCTGGAACCTGTCTGACTGCATGATGGGTCTGACACAGGTCTCTCTACTATAATCATTATTTAAGGTTTAAACATTCTATATAATGTTCTTTTTAAAAGCTGGATATCTCTGTTGAAATTACAACAGACATCAATCTGTGTCAGCACCTGTGAGCAAGTGGTGATTATGAGTGATTAAAATCACAAAGCAGCACAGGTTGCAATGGGGACATTTTCTAATGAGCTCTTAATCTTGTGCTGTGTGCGCACAGTTTTGAAGATTAATGGACGGCCTTTCAAATATTACCATGACTTTGTCATCATCATTTGACAGCCTTAGTTTCCATGGAGACACCACATTTCCAGTAACACCGCAGTCTGAGCTCATGTAGATCACAGAGGTTCTTTAGGCAGAGAAAAGTACAAAGCAGCGATCATTTGACTGATTGAGGCTGCTGGAAACGTGGGTTACACAGCTGGTCTGTAAAATGAGCCAAAAACCTGGTGGAACTAAGTCACGCTCACACTATTCAGGGAAAGAAAATCACATTGCATGCTGGAGGATTGTGTCCTCAGCATCCTCAAAAGTCAAGAATCCCCTGAAGAAGAGCCACCACAGGCACCAATGCGTAAAAATGACCTATGAGTACATTTTACAAGGATGCTTTAGGTGTCAGATGATGCTCTGTGAGAAACATCACAGCCACAGAGATGACGCCACAACACATTGAAAGCAGGATAAGGTCACTTCAAGTTTCTAGAGACTCTGAACTCATTTTTTTTAAGGGTAAGCTGCAATTTTCTGAACAGTCATTTCAATGATTGTCATGTCTGTGCAGCCTGATTGTGTTTCACCCCTGTGTTCATTCTGCTCCAAGTCATCTGAAGGTGTATCTGCCAGACAGAGGCAATAAATGGGCCTGACCACAGCTTTGATTTACAGGAAAGCAGCAGCAGCAGCAGCAGGGACACTGACCGGCATTTCAATATGGAAAGTGGAGACATCCTAGCTGGCAACAATGCAATGATGAATCTGCTAAAGATCCGGGCATGCAGCTCTCAGTGGTGCTAATCCTGACAATAACGAGATAAGGAAGTGTCATATTCATGCCCAGTTGAGCGGGTGTTGCTGGGCATCAGCCTCCTGCAGCCAAGCTTACCGACTGGCACCGAGAAGTTCAGCGTTACGTCGTCATTTCTGCAGGTCGGGCTGACACCCACATTAAGAAATGCGCAGCCACTACCCAAAATGTCTAATCTGAGCCACCTCCGCTGGAGCCGGCACACACCGACAAAACACACACACACTCACACACACGCGCGCACACATTGGGAGCATATGCTGCTACGCCTTCTCTACCCATCACTATTTATTATTACTTCACCATCAATGCAAAATAAAGAAAGAAAAGAGCTTTACCGTCGGAATCAATATGTCTGCTCCCGGGCTTCCTAATTTGGTTCACTGTCCCGTTGGTTGCAATAATAACGCGTCCAACATCGCTCAGTCCTTCCTTGCCTCTGTTTTGCTGAGAGTCAGGGTGTGGGATACACACGCATGGCACGTAAAGATGCAAAGGCATTTTTTAATGTAGATACCATGCTCAGCTCCTCTGGAGTTACACACAGCTGCACAACAATCATTTGATATTCACTAAAAAGTGAATTTTTCCCCCAGATGCCAAAATTATTCTGACTTTAATCGCAATTTTAGGTGTTTTCGGCGTTTAAGAGAATCGATTAGGACCGAGCTGCATAGAATAGATGTTACTTTGAACGACAAATCTATTCTCTGGTCTAATTTTTTACTGAAAGTCTTTGCAGATCCAGTTTTTTATTCATAACTTTTACTTTTTTGTCTTATTGGAATGTGAAGCTGTAACTGTGAGAGGCAAAACAAATACAACTTTAATAAAATAACGTTTATTATCGTGTGTAGGTATTGTACACAACAACTGGAACTTTTAATGTAAGTATAAATAATTATATGTCCTGTAAAAAAACAAACAAACAAAAAAAAAAACCCAAGAACATCTAACAGAAGGAAGGAGTTTTTGTATGTAGCTTTGTTTTGAGTATTTGAAATTTACAGTACTGAGCAGTGGCTGTGAAACATTTTACTTGTTACATGTGCAACATGCAAAACCTTGTGAAAGTGTGGGAAAGTATAATAGTTAAATTTTTAAGATACAGTGCTTTTGACAGAGATGCATCTTTTCCTCCGATGCCTCTGTGCTCCAGTTTTAAATCTGTGATTTAGATGCACATTCAAGATTTTATGAAAGAGGTCATTTTAGATTTTGGTTCAACTAGAGATAAATTACACAAATTACACCACTATGGAGAACACTGTATAATTATTATTAGAGTTTTGTATGTTATGACGTTTATAATGCTACAAGTTTCTATCTATCATGTTTGTCCTTCCTATACTTTGCATTCTAATAAAACCTCAAATCTTCTGTCTGTACCAACATTTCACCAGTATTTCTAAAGGAAGTTAATTTTATTTGCAGTAAAATTGTAAAAAATATTGAAATTATTCATCCAGGTTTATTTTAAAAACCACCAGAAATGGATTGGCAAACACATAGTGCTCCTGTAGCTCCTTGTCTGGACAGCAGAGGTCAGTAGAAGCTCTGGAGTGTCTGGCAGCAGACTGCTGACTCACGCCTGGTAACGCACATCTTCCCCAGAAGAGATTTACACAGAGAGGAGCCAAATTAAAACCCCACAGTGATCCATCACTTCAGCAGGAGATGTCACTGCCGACCAGCCACAGTCACACCGGCAGCACCACAGCCTCCAGTCTGCAAATGAATGCAAAGAAAACCAGCTTTAAAAAGATTAAAGGTTCATCAAAACTCAAAAAATGATCTTCATAGAAGAACAAGAAACACACTTGTGGTTTTCTTTTTCGGCTGAGGATTCTGTGCTGCATTGATTTCTCATGGTTGTGCTTAAACCTCCAGTATTGTTTATCTTGTCATCACTATTAAGTTGCACGTCATGTGAAACATACTGTGATATGACTTCGTCTCGCTCACTTTTTTGAAGCTGTTTTAATCCAGGTGCAGATAGATGCAAAGCGAGTAAATCAGATAATATTCGATGCCTTAAATACATTTAACACTCCCATTTACAGAAATAAAACCGCTGTTAAAATGTTACTTTGTCCATTCATTTTATGTTGTATTCTGATCTATGACTGCACCCTGTTATGCATTCAAGTCAGTCACTCATTCAGTTATCTCCACTTCCATTAAAATAGTTTGTAAAATACACAGTCCTCAACTCACAAACTCTAACCAAATACAAAATATATTTATATTGCAAGTGAAACCCCTTACAATAAAACAGTTTCTTTCATGTGCATCCCATCAGCTCCAGTTTTACGTTAGCAGATGTTCAGACACTAAAGCTGCTTTTTGTTTTCTCCAAATCTCTCCACCACTGTCTGCTGCTGTCTCTTTGCACAGGCTTGGATCTCTGCCCAGAGTGCACTGATATCTGCAGTGCAGGGCAACAACCATGTATCCTCCAGCCTGCAGGAAAAATACAAATGTTTTTGAAGCTTTAATTAGAATCTTAAACTGAGACACTTCTGAGCATCAGTTGCACATTCATTCATGAATCTATAGAATAAAGATGATTTTATATATTTTCTAAAAGAGTATCATCTCACTCAGTTTCTGTTTTTTGTTTTTTTAACAGTTTTACATACAAACAAAGGTTGTGTATAAATGTAACATTTATACAAATATTTGTGGGTGACATATGAGATGCATCACAATGTGATATTGTTGCATTGTGTTGTTGTGTCCTCCTGTTCTGCCTCTTTGTGTTAGTTTTCTGTGTTCTGCATTTGACTTTTAACATACTGAATAATTGAGTTGTCTTAAATGGCTTTAGTGACGAGAACAAGAGAAACCTAATGCAATTAAATTGAATCTTTAGGTTTGTGTTACTCTGTGTTTTTGTTTGAAATAGAAATACCAGTCGTCTGAATCCAAGGAACAGACAAAGTCCAAATACACAGAAAAAGCAGAGAGACAGAACACTGGAAACAATGGCTTGAAAAACACAGGTTACATAGACAGTCTGGCAAATGGCTGTTAACAGAAGGCTGGGAGTAGATTTATACTGAGGGGCTGATGAGGAGAAGGGAAGCAGATGAGCAGTGGGGTGGGATTAGCAGCAGGTGGGAGGTCTAATGGAGTTGTGTGTGAATTAAAAACACAAAGACCCCAAGAGCATCAATTTATGGCTGATGTGTTGTCTTGTGGGATGTCTTGACTATAAAAGATGGAGAATATCAGCAATATCATTCTGGGATGCTAATAGCTTTCATCGACTTGCACCCCCACCACGTTTGTTGTCACTACAGTGCCAACTTGCAACTTTGGTGTTGCAGCATTGGTTTATTCAAATGCTATATGACAGCTAAAAATAACTGTTTTCTGTGATGACTGTGAACCTTTGTTGTCAGTGTCACTTGCTACTTGGATGAAGCACTGTTTTGTTCACTTTGGGAACAAAGACGTGTCAGTTTAACCATCAAAGCACAGTGCCTGGTACTCGCAGTGACACTGATATAAATAGGACCTTTGTGTGGCACAAACTGTGTTATTTCCAGATCCTTTTGTCTGGAAGTAGGGTTTACAATAAAAACAACACGTGGGATACAGTAGGTGACATCGATTACACTCAATAACCCTGAAAAATAATGTTCAAGAAATTTTGTTAAATCACTAACAGCTTCATGAATGAATTCAAGCTCATGTCAATGGAAATAAAAATCATATTATATTATATCTTTATCTCCATCACCTTCACATCATCATCATCACCTTCACATCATCTTCATCAGTAGTGACAATGTGCTTCAGCTGCCTCCTATAGGAAATATGATCAACATTAATTTTCATATCCCTCTCTTGTTTTGGTCCAATGATGTACTGTGACATCAAATAGCCACATAACCTGCGATCCAATCAAATATTCACCATCCACAGGAGCCACGCCCGTCACTCCTCCCACCACCATCCTGCACCGTCATGGTGCTTGCTCCGGATGCAGTTGTCATGGAGATGGAAAAGGGCTCAGCGTCCACTGGTGGCACTGTTACCATGGAAATCCCCCTCGCAGCAGCTGCCTCGGTGGAGCAGCGAGCAGAACCGGAGGAGTGTGTTCAGCACCATGGACAGCACCGCGGTGGAGCTGCATTCCAGCACAGAAACTATCGAATGCTGATCGTGGTCGGAGAGATCGCCAGCAGCCATCACCTCGAAGCTGCCAGGAAACAGATCACACAAGGTGAGCGGCTGAGGAGCGGTCAGAGGTGGAGTTGATCAGAAACACTCACTGCAGCTGAAAACATCTGGACTTCTGTTGACCTGTTGTCAAATTCAACATATATTTTACTGTGTGTTCACACTATCTATTGTTATCTGCAAAGTTTAAAAAAAAAACATGCAGTCAGTGAGTAAATAGTTGTAAAACTGTGAAGATGTGATTATGGATGCTGTCAAAAAAAGCTTCAATTTCTTATCAGTGAAAGAAGTTTCACTGCTCATCCTTCACTTAAGCACAAATAACGTACAGCAGAAGTAAAACCTTCCTCTTTCAGAAGTTTTTCTGTCACTTAACTTAAAGTATAGTCATGTATTATCAGCAATGCTCTTACTCATGCAAACCTTCTGACTATATTAAATACTGAACATTAGAACTGGTTTTTACTGTTGTTTGTCAATGAGCAGTCAGTTGTAGGTACCTTATACGTTACCTGGTGGTATCAGATGATACTCTATTAACTCATTATAGGTTGTGCATGTAATTGCAGTGCAAGTAATTAGTAAGCACAAATGCAGTGGTGATAACAGTAAAATATTTCTTCATGAAATGTGACAGAGTAGAAGTAAAAACAAAGCACCTCAATAGTGCATCAGTAAATGTTAGTTTCCACTTCTGTAGCCATTAAAATATTTCATGATATTTGCTCATATTTAATCCCTTAAGTCTCCAACCCCTCAAAGCAGTGTTGGGTATATGTAAATAACCTGCAGGACGTTACTGCATATCTGTAAAAATGTGTCAGAAATATTTTATGCTGGTGACCAACAGTCGTACCCTGTCACTGTTATGCTGATGACACCCAGCTCTACCTGTCTTGGTGAATTGTGATCCTGGGCTGCTTTGTTCGCTGCATGACTTTGGATCCTGCTGCAAAGAATCTTGGCTTGATAACAACTTCAGGATTCAGCAGCACATGACAAAGCTCGCACAGTCGTAAACAGTCTATTGGTCAAAAGCACAGAGACCTTCACCTATTGCAACAGACTCTTTACCTGCCATTAACCCAAAACTCTCTCCTGATCTTAACATTTGTTTTTAGTTCAGCTGCTTTTATTTCTCTGGTTTAATGCTCCTTGCTGTTATGAATTTTTTTTTACTAATCAGTCTCCAGTCATTTACTGAAAATCTAATTTCTGAAGCACTGTTGCACTCTATGCCCCTTCACTCACATACTTCAATTATTTCACCTGCAGGAGAGATTTAAAGTTAAAGCGTTCAAGAAAGATAAATGTTATTTTACATGAGAACGCTGTGATTCAAAGAAGTCTGAAAACACGTGATTGTTCACATGCAGGAGGTTACATTGTGTCCTTAAAATAGTGTGATATTCAAAAAGCACTGAAACAAATGAATCTTTTTTTATGAAAAGAAAAAAGTTATCCACCTTTAGAACGAAGCCCAAAGGATTTTTCTTTGCTTAATTTGCACTGTCAGGAAACATACTAAAGTGTGTTGTGCATAAAATGTAGGATCCTCCTGCGTTGATTATAAAGATGATTCATATTGTCTTTTTTTAAACAACAGGTTTGCGTTCCTGGAACATCGATTTGTCTGTGTTTGACCTGAATAAGGAGCTGCAGCTGTTTGAGACCAGACACACCGCTCAGTTTTCATCACAGGTCCAAGGTCAGTCTGAGTTCATTCATCGTAGAGAAAGAAAAGTTATTCTGTCACCTTTACAGTGTGTTTGTGTGGCATGGGTCCAGCAGGATGGACCTCTTTCTTTTGCTGAGAGACAGTAATTGCCTTCTCTGAGCAGTGATGGTATCAGGGTTTACCTGCAGGGACTGAATGTGTTGCTACCTGCAGATTGTGTTCGCATGCAACCGGTCTGCAGAGTGAGGATATCTGGGGAGCTGAAGATGATACAATCCTTATTGATCAGGCTCTTGTATGCAGACTCCGTGTCAGACTGGGAATCGATTAGAAATGTGAGAGTGATTACGACCTGCAGGGGGAATATAAGATCCTGTAGATCCGATAGGTGGTTGAATGGAGCTGGTGTTAATGTGGATGTCTATGCTGTGAATAGCAGTGTGCACTCTCTGAATCCCTGTTTTCTTATGCATTACCCACATTTATTAAAACTATAGCATATTCAGCACTTTCTTTGGCTTAGTGGGGTCAAATGAGCGGCTCAGAAAGAGAGGATGCACTGGCTGAATAAAAGGAACTGAGTGTTCACTGAGGAAGGATTTTAAAAAGACAGTCAGATCTTGGTGTACACGAACCCTCCCACACAAGATTTTTTGACTGGTGGTGTTATGTAAAGGGTAGAAATACGTACGTTTGTCTGATTTACTACAGGACTACCATAAATCTGAGGCACTCGCACATATTGACAGAGGCCTCGATATCCCCATTTTTATCCATGATACATTTTTATTTGTGTCTCCACCCCTCCATGGTAACTGGCCAGGTTTTTCAAACTCTGTGCTTCTTTCCAAGGACAGAAAAGATTTTATTTTGGTGTTTTCACAGAGTGAACAGTACTCATGGGTAAACTCATCCAGAAGTATGGACGAGGTGTCTCTTTATAAAAAGGACAGAGTGGAGAAAAGACTGTAATGAAAGTCTTGGCTTCTGAGGCCAAGGTGGTGTAAACAGTATACCAGTGAGAACTGGAAGGGATTGTTTGAAATGCTATTTCTTGTAGAGATGAGAGTGTCATTGACATTTCAGTATCAAAGGATTAAGCTACAACCAGGAGGTGATGAGTTTAGTTTTGCAAAAAGACAAATAGTCAATCTGGCTCTGTCCAAAGTCTATAAATACACTATTGAAGATGTTGAATTCACATCGTTTTTTGATTGTGTTTTGTTCTAATTTGTTGAAAGTGTAAAACAATAATTTGGGTTTTTCACAGTTTATTGTGTCAGACTTTTTTGTGAGTGGGTGGAGCTATACACTGAAATGACATGAAAATCATTCCCCAATTAATATAGAAACTATACATTGTTAGGAGGAGGAGAAGCCAGAAGGCCTAGTTTAGCATAAAGACAGAAAGCAAAAGTTATGGCTGCGTCCAAAGCCTCTAAAGGCCGTGCCTCTAAAGTGTAAGTCTAGAAATAACTGTTTGTGGCTTTCCAATAGTTTATGTATCAGATTATTTGTCTGAGTGCAGAAACTTTTTTGCCATGACAGTTACCTGGAGAGTGAGCCTAGCCATTTACCCCATCTTCATGCTAAGCTATGCTAGCCTGAGAGAGTGATATAATTTCCCTGTTCAGTAAACTATTCATTTAAAAGTGGAGCCACAACCAGCAGGGGATTAACATAAAGACCAGAAGGAGGGGGAACAGCTCGTCTGGGTAGATTAGAAGCTCGTATACAACTTCCCCCATCTAGTCTTTATGCTAAGCTAAGCTATGCTAAGCTATCAAGCAGCTGGCTATAGCCTTACAATAAAAGGACAAATAGAAGATTGGTCATGTGTCAGCTTAAGTGTGCAGCTACAGACAGGAGTTAGCCTGTCCGACAGAACTAAGCTAATTAATTATCAGTGAGAAGTGCAAATACAAAATGTGTATTTGGATCTTTAGGCACACCTGACCATAGATCGAGACTATTAAATGCAAACACTTTGCTGATGTGTGACATTTAATGTGAAGTCAGAGGTCAAACCCAAACGCCATTTGTTTGCAGGTGGTTTCATGCGTTTAAGCTCCGACCCACCTCTGCATAGATTCACATTACGTCATTGTGTCACTGTTGTAATCCACTCAGGATGCACACATTTGCAGCCTCCACTGGATCTCACAGTCCTGTTAACACCTCCCATCAACACACAGACATGTTTCCCTCGTTAAAGGTGCAGGAATATTTTAACAGGTTTGACACCGTTCTACTATCTCTCCGATCGTTCTTTAAAGCCTCTGTTTTGACGACTTTCATTTCATTTGCATTTAAACTTGCCGGCAGCAGTTTCGTGAATAATTCATCTTTGGTAATTATTCTTTCTGATAAATTATCAGCAACAGTTCCAAACTTTTTTCCATCTCACATCTGTGATGAATTCATCCTATTTTCAGCTGTCTGAACCTTTCTCCTGTGTCAGGAGGCACACTGTTGGGTTTTTTTTTCCTTATCTCCGTCCTGGTCCTGCTGTATTTGTCTCTCCTCTGATGTGATGATTTCTGTGAAACACAAAAAGAGGCTCGCTCAGTGCAGCTCAGGTGGTGTTTGCTGGAGACTCAGAGATACAGAGGCAACTGGCAGAGAGCTTCATCTGCGCTGTGGCCTGAGGAGACGAGCTGAGGGGCTGAATATTTCTGCTGTTGGTGTTGAGCATTAACCCTGCATCTGCTGAAACCATTTTTTTTAAACTGTATTGATGTGTATAGGACTATTTAGACTTTTAAATCAAGTGCCATACACTTCAGACCTCCTCATCAACAAGACTTGACCATGATTACCAGTGATTCTCCACAGCTGAGGTCCACATTGACATATCTCAACAGCTATTGGCTGGACTGCTTTGACCTTTTCACTGATGATCCCCAGAGGATGAATGCTAGTCACTTTGCAGAGGTTGTAATGTGTCATGTAGCTCATCAGCAGGTCAGTTATTCAGGTTTTCTAGTAGAATATTTCAGATTCTAGTGGATAGACTGATAACAAATTTTTCTGTCACATCTGATTGTGGTTTCAAACTGTCAGATGGACTGATATGGTCTTTTTGTTAAGACATTGATGGATGAGTGGTGATTCTTGAGGCTTTTAGTCTGGATAATTATCAGGTAAAATCTTTTGTTTTGTGCAGATGACTGTTACTAGCGACATCCTCATCATTCACAGCCATACTTAGTTTGGTGCTAATTAGCAAATGCTTGCAAATACACATGTATTGCTTATTGGCATAACACAACAGAATGGATCCATTCATATAAAATCTTCAAGAGGTTCTAATGAGGAAAAAACATTTTGTCTGATTCAATCTTACATGCTCTGAAGAAACCTGGACACCGTCTGCTTTCTGCTGTAACCTGATTTCCTAAATGTAATTTAAACAAGATGTCTGTAGTCAGACAGAGACGTATTACTGGAACAGAAACCCAGTTTCTGCAGACAGGTTTCTTGGCCATGTCTAGGTATATACTTAACAGGATTTCTGATGGAGTTTTACATGCATTTGCATGACAAAGACGTTACATAGGCAGAGTGTTGCTGTGACTGCAGTGTGAGGAATAATCTTTACTCATGGGACGTCTTCATATCACAGTAAAGCTGAAATAGATATCAGATGAAAGGTCAGAAATCAGGTACTTGTAAAAAAAAATGTGGTCGTTCACTATAGAGTGTAAAAACAAAAGCATCATTCAGCATCATTAATAAGATAATTAATTACTGAGATTACTGCTGACAGTTTTACAGTAACCAGGCTTTTGTATGGCAACATTTTTTATTTTGGTTTCCTTTTATTTGGAAACTCGGGCATAGCTGAAATTTGCACAAATGTGCACCAGGCGCTGCTTGATAGTCAGGCGCCTCACAGATGATATTGATCCAATTGATTACTTTGGCTCTGTCTTTGATTGCTGCTTCAGGACTGCTCTGTTTGAATGAAATCTTATCCAGCTGCAGTCTTGAAACACCCACCACAGAGAAGTGAGAGAAGTGGGTAAACACAGAGAGGGAGGCTTCACATGTGTACAGAGGCCTACAGCCTACACACACACACACACACACACACACACACACACACACACACATACACACAGTCATGTTGTCAGAGGACATTACACTCACTTACATTCATTTCTTATCCATATTTCCTACTTGTTTAACCATCACTCTCACCTTACACCAAAGTAAATCATTTACAATACAGATACTTGTTCTCTTCTCCCCAAAAGGAAGTGAAATCCTCACAGAAAGCCTGTGTTAACAGATTCATGACCACACAACATGAGTAACACAACTACACGTACACACACATGCACACACAGGATTGTATTTCAGTAATTCACAGGATCTGTCTAGACAGCCTGTACCGTCTAAGTAATTTAATTTAGTGTAAGAGCTCATTCATGTGCTGCTGTCTTTCACTAAACTGCATCACAGCACATATACAATCCACTCTTCACTCCACAGTCTTTTACTCCTTTAATCATTATGTTATACATACATATTTTAATAATTCTCAAACTCCATCAAGGTCTCTTTGTTCTTGTTTTATTTTCTTTGTGGCTCTGGAAAAAAAAAACATAGACAATAATAAAATTCTGATGTTTAGCAATTATAATGTTTGACCATGTTTCAATATGTGCTCATTAGCACTAAAGACTAAGTACAGCTGACACTGATTATTCTTGCAGTAAAGTGCAGGACGAGTTCAGATTTTGACCTGATGGTGGCGCTCAATTAAAAGTCACAGGGTTTACAATTCATTCTGGATGAGACATGCACACTTGACAGTCCATTCAAAAGCGGATCAGATATTTTTCAAACAAATTGTAAATGCAATTGTTATTGTAATCCCCAGAGCTGCTCTGCTGATATGACTGAACTGATCTCAGCCTGGTTTGGAACTGATCCTCCTTGGGTCTGGACCACTACTGGTTTTTATTTGAGTGAAGTGATCTACAGCCAAACAAAGGGATGGATTTAAAGACAAAGTCTATTTACCTTTAGGTTGAGAGAAGCAGTTTAACTGGGCTTGACGTATATATTTTCCCATGTTTTATAAAGTCAGTGTTGTGTTAAAGAAAACCCAGATTTTGGCTGCAGTTTTCTGTTATGACAACAAAAAAAAGAACGAGACACAGGAACGAGAAATGACAAAAACATCTTTATGTGAGCGGCGTGTAGAGCGAGGCGATGCACTTTCAGTCTGTAAAAAAAGAAAAGGGTTCAGTGAACCCCTGACAGCAAACACAGTGAAAAGGCCACGTTGCCTGAGGCTGAAACTTCAAACAGGTTAACATGAAGACACATCCCCAGCAGCAGCAAACATCTCTCACTCCAGTGCAATTCAACTGGATCATTCTGGTGTGTGCTGTTGTATTCTGCTGTTTGTCTGAAAACCCTGTAGTGTGTATATGTAGTGTGGTTTTTATTGACCACTGAAGAGGTGCTTCTGTGAAATGTGAAATGACCTGACTTATCAGCAGTGGCCTCGAGCCGTTATAACAGCAGGATCGTGTATTCAGATGAATCTTTTAAAAAAGCGAGAAAGAGAAGATTTCTTATTAATCTGGGGACTTAGGGAGCAGGTGATTTTATCATTTTATTTATGTTTTTGCTGCAGTGGGTGCTCTTACTGAGGATGAGGTGCACTAGATATGGAGAGGGAAATAGCTCAGTAATTGTGGATGTTAAAGGCGCCATGAGAGACTGTGTGGCAAGAGAGTGTCTAGCTGTTATAAATAAATAAATGCTTGTTATCCCTTTTCAAAATGTTTCATCATTCTCTTCCAAGAAATAATGTGTTTTTATGCTATGCTGGTTTCTGTAGTGTGTACAGCTCTGAGTGGCCGATGGGAATCAGATGAGTTCACAGTTCAGCGGCTGTAGGATGAGATGGGATGAAACAACTGGGAACTGTGGGGCTTGCTGGTGTGCAAAGGTCCCATTGGAAAATTGATCAGATCCAGTCCCAAAGAGAGTTTGTTCAGACTAGGGGGCACCTTCAGATCGAAGGTCAGTCCTTTTAAAACCATCCTCCAGTGGCTCTTTCTCGTGGCAGCACTGCTCTGAAGTGTTCAGAAACTCCCATCTGATTTGTATTTACCTTTCAGGAAAATCTCTCACGGCACCTTCAAGGTGTTTTTGCAGGATTGGCTTTCCTGCCCGTCATACTACAGCTCCTCCTCGTCTGTGCCTTGAATACTAATGTGCAGCTGGTGGGGGAGTGCACAGTCATCATGGCTGACAGGCTCAGCCACAAAGAACACAAAGGAAAATCTATAAGAAGATAACAGCATCATTCAACTGGAAAACCACTCAGTCTAAAAAGACTGATCAGTTTTTAAGAAGCATTGAATTATCTGTAATTGACCACGTTTGCTAGTTTTCCAGCTGCCTGCTTTTTACTCAAACTAACTGATTGTCAGGTATTTTATAACATTTTTTTAGCAGCATCCAATAGTTGACATTCATAGTTTTCAGTGGAATATCCACGCAGCACTGAAAAATGAAGCAAATGCAGAGGTTAAAAATTTGAGCTAAAAAAACTGCAGGTCCTCTAATGTCCACTTGAGGCTCCAAGAACAAATCCCCATAGACCTTCAAGTTAAAATGTTTACAGCAGAAATAAACATATTTACAGTGTAGTTTAAAAACCTGTTTTTGGGACTAATTTCTCCTTCATGACAACTGTACAGGGGCAGAGGTTTCCTATAACATACCGGGTTAAATTGTATTAAGGCCTAAAGTTGTGCATAATTAGGGCGTGGCCTCTGTGATTGAGGTTAACTGAAATCGATCCGACCCTTTGTCCAAATGTTGACTCCTAAAAAACGGAGGATGCCATTATCAGATCAAGAGCAAATACTCTTATAATGCAGAACTGCCATTTCCGCCATTCTTGGGTTTATTGGCAAATATTAATTAAAAGTGTGAGCATATCAGCATTGAGCACAAAGCATCTCAGTGCCAAAGAGCTGCCTCAGTGCACTGCAGAGACAGAAGCGTATCAGGGATTGCTGTAGCAGTGCACAGTATGAGTAAAAAATCAGAAATAACAATGTTTCGTGACAGAGAGAGATGGATTTAAATAAATGACAATGATCCTCACAGAGTTTTAATGTGATAATTTTCATTCAGTTTCTTGGATGAACCATACAATCAGTTTCTCAGCTTGAGGAACTGTATCATTTTTCATCAGCATCTCATTAGAGTGAAAATATGTGTTTCAGGGAAATAACATCATCCACAGCTAGTGTTTCCCTCCAGACTCGAGCCCTCTGATGCCCATGTGAAAAAAAAAATAAAAAAAAAAAGCTCAGGCAGCCAAGATGGCACTGACCTCCCTGATGGGTGGCATATGTGCTGAAGGACAGCCAGAGCCCTCGAGTCTAACACGGCTGTCTGAAGGCCTGAAGGCTGCTCTGCCTCGCTAAGGCTTTGTGTGCATCGCTCAGGGGACACACAGAAAAATATGCCATGTAGAGACAGAGGGGTCTGAGAGCTGAGAGCTAAGATATGGAGAACAGTGTGAGGAGAGTCAACAGTGTGGCGTTCACCCTCAAATACTATAAACCAGGGGTCACCAACCTTTTTTGCACCACGGACCGATTTAATGTACCGTATTTTCCGGACTATAAGCCGCTACTGTTTTCCGACGGTTTGAACTTAAACACTGGTGTTTCTCATGGATCGGCGGCACAAAGCTCATTGGCTTTTTACAAGCTAGCAAGCTCCGTGCCGCCGATACATTTAGCGTCGTCACATCAAACCTGGTCAGAGTGGACCACATGAAACTGTTCAAATAAATTCAATAGCGGCTTATAGACAGGTGTGCTCAATAGTCCGGAAAATACGGTAACCAGGAAAAAATCTGAACTCTCACACATTTACATGTTGCCGTGGTAACAAGAAAATGATGCAAACAGCATTGTTGTTGGGTTGTGTTATTGTTCAGGCTTTGATTTCAAAATCTTCAGATTTATTGTAGTAAAAGTAAGAAGAGTTTGTCTGTGCTGCAGAATGATGTACGGATACTGAATACTTAAACATACATATTGATACATCCCAATCTGATCCATCTTTGAAGGCTAATATACAAACACACACTGTATATATTATTGTAGGTCTCTGAAGCAAATGTAAACTTGCAAAAATAGATAATTAGACAGATTTAGAGATTTTTTGTTCTTCATCATCAAATATTTGCAGGTGCGATATATTCTCTCTGTGATGTACTAAATGTCCTGCATTCAGTATGAACCAGTCATAATCTATAAACACAAGTATGCCCTATATCTCATTAACACTGAATGTATAGGAAGCTGCTGTTCTGTGGATTACAAACCCAAATCAAACTCAATCAAATATATAAGAGAGATAAAACAAAAAAAAAAATCACAGCTGACTACATTAAGTGTTTCCATTTCACTGCCTTGATAAAATCATTGTTCAGTAGAATGAGCTGCAGAAATGGTGAATAATTAAATTTATGTTACAGGGAAATGTTTGAAACACCTCATATCAGTGAGTATCAGATGCATAACAGTGTAAATGTGATTAGCATGGTCATTTACTTTTGGGGGCTTTTTGCCGCATTACAAGTACGACTATTCAATTTCCTGTGTGCAGCTGATGCTTCTCTAACTGCCATCATCTGAAAAGTCACTGAGTCACTGGAGGCGGATGACACTGTTAATGTGAACTGAGATAGATTGCACGGATGTCTGGCAGTGGTGGTGTTTTTTTTTTTTTTTTCTGGCATGCAAGGCTTCTCACCTGTAGTTTTAGTGCACAGGGGGGACTATTCATAAAGCAGAAGACCTCAGTGCCACCTCAGCTGAAGTGTCCTTGAACAGGAGAGTGAGTCTCTTCCAGCTCTGTGGTGACACTGAGTTAAAGTTTGCACTGATCTTCCTACAAGGGAAGATGAATTAAAACATTTTCTTTTACGGGTATTTAAGGAGTAGCAGCTCTGTTACTGGCAGTCATACATTCACAGGTGGAAACAGACTTGACTGTCACATGGTGTGCTGATTTGGACTGTTGCTGTGTCATATACAGACACAGACAGACGTTTGTCGGGAGCTGTGAAGAGCTGTGAGACTGACGGTCGAATTGTTGCTATCTAATGTTGACTTAAGTAGACGGCAGTGAGTGTTAAATGAGACGGGACAGGCGCTTAGGGACCGATTGGACCTGCCAGCATCCCTGTCTGCCTGCGTCTAATGACTCAGTGAGATTGAAGTGTTCGGTTTCGAGTTGGGATGAGAGTTGGGATTAGTGAGGCTTTGTGTGAGGATTTCAGTTAGCAGAAGGAACATTTCAATTTGAGTTTTTAATATAGTGAATACAAATAACTGCGCTGATAGTGTTGCTATTGTTGCCTCTGCTATTTCACCAACAATGAGGGTTTAATAAAGCCTTTGTGATACGCAGAGACAAATCTGTTGTATCGAATACGAGATGCAAAGGTCTTTTTTAACTGTTGACTTTTTGGTTTCAGATTAATTTCATATGCATATCATGATATTCACATAGGAAATAGTTCAGCCTCAGTGTTAGATGCTGTGTTTTGGGGATAGCTAACAGTGGGAAGCCACTGAACAGTTTGGGGCATGTGGTGGGAAATGCTCTTAACCAGACTAATTATCTTACAAATATGTCCAAACATGAATTGTTCATAGAAAATGAGATGTCTAATTGACCTGACTGACTGAATATTAACAGACTGATCATAACTGACAGTGCTGTTCAACAACCTGAGGGGACATTTCCTTTTTCTTACAACCTTAATAACAGAGAAACAAATGAATAAGGTTGTTTTCTTTCAGTGTTAACCTTTGACTGATATTTTGGAGGAACATGTGTATTTGTTTCATTGCTGAGAGATGAGGATCTCATATTTAAAACTACAGCAACAGGCACGTAGCTCAGAACAAAGAGTTGGAGAATAAAAAAAACATGCAACCTGCTTTTTAATATGCTTTTATTTTTACAGGGTAAACCAACGTGTGTGACCTTTGCGGCTGCTTGTGGGTGGATTTTGTTACCTTGAGATCGGGCTTGTTGTTTCTTTCTGTTTGCAGTTGTTGGGTTAAGCTAACTGGCTGCTGGCTGTGTTTTTACTTTTAATGATTTTTAATGTTTAATAGTTTTCTGCTCTGGGCAAGAAATTAAATAGGTGTTCCCAAAATGTAAAAGTATTGATGTCACACTAAATCTTGGCTGTTGGAAAGTGAAGGTATCACTATAAGATCAGGTGTGTCTTAATAATAAGGAAATCAGTCTTAGTATATTATGATCCTGCATCACCAGACGTATGATGGACGTTTCCTGGCAGTATACAGATTAATTTAGATGAGTTTGATTTTGCTGAAATCTTCTCTTGAAGGTTAGTCCAAGACGATAAGTTAACAGACAAATGCTGAAGGGCAAAAAATGCACAGTATCAGTTTGTACAGCATGTTTAATGAAGTAAGTCGGCTACATTCAGACTGCAGACTAAAGTGACCCAAGTCCGATTTTTTTGCCACTATGCGACCTGTATCTGATCTTTTCATGACAGTCTGAACAACACAGATCTGATTTTTTCAAATGCGACCCAGGCCACTTGGATATGTGGTCCTGAATCAGATATGTATCCGATCTTTTGCCATGTGACTTCTGTCT
>OOFC01028987.1:56288-66837 GCA_900323345.1 Pseudochromis fuscus | reverse complement strand
GGTGGGTTTTTTTTTTTTTTTTTTTTTTTTTTTTTTTTTTTATCGTGCTGCTGCTGCTGCTGCTGCTGCTGCTGCTGCAGTCATACACTTGCATAACATTGCGAGGCCCACATTAAGACTACAGCTCTTTTGTTTGGATGTCATCCCAACCTTTTAAAGTGGAAAAAAAGTACCTGGCCTCTCTCCAGCTTTCTTCTTCTGAGGAGGAGTAGTGCTGAGAATCAGAGGGCCACAGAGAGGAGTTAGTTTCTCCTCCATCACCTCCTTTGAAACTGAAACACCACCATGGCACATTAAGCGATGACTGTATCCTACACTTAGCTGCAGGGCACCTGTACTCGACCTGCTCTTATGCGCAAGAAGATGTATGTGGAATGGCCTTCAAATGTCAACAACATGCATTAACAGCAAAGCCATTCTGCTTGTGCAGGTTGTATGCAGAGATGAAGTCATTCAAAATCCTTCCTAGGCTTTCAGGGGGAAAAAGAAATATTTAAAAGAGGAGTGGGAATAAGACTGAATTATTGCAACAAGATGGTTCAGATTTGTGTTCATGAGGTGGGGGATTCTCAAGAGAGAGCTGGAGAGCAGGAGAAAAAGCCAGAAAGAGGATGAGGTTAGATAAGGCGAGGGGGAGGACAGGTGTCAGAGCGTGGTTGCTACAGAAAAAAACATGTGGAAGGAGCATGAGGGACCTGAGGGACTGAGGGTCTGACTTGCTGCTGCTGCTGCTGCTGCTGCTGTGTCCAGAGATCGCCCCGCTGCAGCTCCGTGCTTATTCTGGCATACACGTGACACTCTCTCACTCCCCCTGCCCCCAACTTTCTATCTCACTCACACATACCTCCTATCACTCTATATACAGTGCACTAATCCTGCTCCTGCCCCCTCACTGCCCTTTCTCACATTTGTACACCCCCTTTTCCAATCCCTTTGGTGATCTTCCTGTCAACCTTTTTCTGTCGTACCTCTTCTTCTCTCTTGCGTCATCCAGAGGAGCACACATGTAGAGGAGCATCTTTCCTCGACGTGAACTTCAACATGACGGGATAAGGCATCTGCTCTGTTTATATAATAATAAATAAGAGCTCAAAACTACCTCCAGCTTGCAAAGGAATGCATGCATTCTTGTTTGCTAATTGTGGGTACATTGTGTAAAATTTAAAATAAAAATGTACAAATAAAATAAAAAAGTGAGAAACTTGATGAAGACACCATGACACAGATGCAGAGTGTGATGTGAGGTACACTCCTGAAAAAAAAGGCCTGATGACTCGGATTGTCACTGCTGACATGATGATATGACATTTTTCTGTCATCTTTATTTAGACTAAATTTTCATCACCAGCTTAAGAGGTACAATAATTTTCAACAATGACAGTAAACAGAGGTATAAGGTGAAGCACAGGAGCAATTAATAACATCAACTACAGCTCCATTCCATTCAGGCAAAGCAGTAGTCATCTTTCAATACAAATTAATGGCAATTTATACAATGAGACCAAACATACTTTATATACAATCCCAACTTAGTGCTCGAAACAATGTTTATTATATTGAGAGGAGTGAGGATAAGGTTGAACTAACAATCACAAATCATGAAGTAATTGAAGATTGATTAATGATAATTTAGGTGCTTCGGTTTTAGGGTCTTGTTATTGTTGGTCCACTGTCACACTGCTATACCCTCACTGGGTTACTTGATGAATTAACAGCAGATCAGTTGCAATGTACTAAACAGCATGTGATCCTGGAACAGCCACACCTGCGACAAAATCCATCTACAGTTATTCTACTGATCACACCTCTGCCTCTCCTCTTACTGTGTGACTGTGTCTGTGAAAAAATGTTTTTTTTTTTTTCATTTTAAGTTTGTTTTTTTTTAAGTTGTCTCAGGCATATGAAGTGTGATCATGATTACTCACATCAACTTGTATCCTCTGTTTAATTTAGACAATAATTAGTATATCAATCTCCCAGGATGCTCTTAGTAAATCAAAAAGAGAAAATGATGGATATATGGATGGAACTAAACAGTGTTTAGTTGAGAATAACCATAATTCTGTTGATGATTATATAAATATCTGAGCCGGTGTTAAAGAGCAGCTATAAAGTTATACTCTTGGCTTCCTCAAGAAGCCTAAAAAAAGTTTATATTTAGCTTGTAATGACCATTTGTTTAGTCCCTCATTTGATCATCTGTCTGAAACTGGTTATTTTGACCCCCTCCCTTTTCAAGAGCCCCCCTTCTTCTGATTGGCTAATGTCAGGGAGAATGACAGGAGGCGGAAGCCGACTCTCTAACAGGTGACTGTAAACAAACTCAGTAACATACCTTTACTGACGGGAAATGTAAACATTTGAAACCAGTGTGAACATGTTTGAGTCTGACTCTGATCCAGAATCTGAAAGCAGACAGCACCATCATTCACCACAAGAAAGATCACAGCAGGATGTCTGTGTTTGGTAAATATTACACCTATTAGCAGCTGATTGTGGCACATAACGGTGGATTCGGTATTGAACTCACAAGCTATTTGTAAAATTTTTTCTATGTAGGTCCATATTAATCTGTGTACGTGTGGGGAAAATACTCAAAAATGGCGACTACAGTGGAAAATGTTGCTGGTGGGAAATCCTGAAGGTAACGTAACTGGCACAATGTGAACACCTGTACAGTATCTCTGTGCACCGGTGGTTATCTGTATGCTGCAGTACATGAATAAATACATCTAAATGACTGTAATGTAAGTCTTTTTCCAAACAGCTATGGAAAAATTCATACATTGGTACGTCACAACATCAGTTTTCATCAGGTTGCAGTCTGAGCACATTTCTCACAGAAGTTACTGGAACATCCCTTCACCTCATGATTTAAAACTTTGGCCACGTGTAGTGTAACAACACCCAACATTTTACAACTGTATTCAGAAAAGAAAACACGGACAAGTATAATAGGGCCTCTTTAAAGATGATAAAGCATGACAAAAAACATTAGATTTTATGAAAATGTAAGAAATTACAAAAATAAGAAGGTGCTTATGCTTAATTCAAGGAACAAATAGTCTTGTTGCTGTTCCACGTCCATTTCACAACCTTACTGCACTGATCACTGTTGATTAAACAAACCTTTTGCCAATGTAAACCCTGCACTCCTTGTCCTGCTTTGACAGCTTTGCAAACCATTTTTACTACATGTTCACATTAGAAATTATATATTTAGAGAAGGAGGCTCTAAACATCGTTCATGTAAGATTTGACTGAACACCACAGAACCTTGTGCAGCTAAATAAGTATTTCAATAGATAAAGGTGACCACACAACTAGTTTCACAGTAAAGTCAATGTGCTATCAAGCTGTTGGGGATTTTCCCCATATAGTTGATTACATGCCCAAAATGTTCCTCCCGTGGTCTGGCTTGTGAACTGGGCGTGTAAAGGATGGAAAATTCCAGGTTTTCTGGAGAGGAGCAGTTGCATGTGTTTACTCCTCCGTCTCTCCAGAGACATTAAGTAGGTCAAGCGCAAATGAATCTGCCAACAGCCTAAAGAGTAGTGGTGACAGGGCGGAGGGAGGAGGTGTGGGTGGTATTCTGTGGACTTTGGGTTTCAAATCTCCTAGTCAGGATGAAACGCTGTTACCCAATTTTATCCCGAGCCTCCCGCATGGCCCATTAACTTTCCAAGGAGGTCTGAGTTGGTGCAGCATTGTTTGGAGTCAGCTCAGCAGGATCTCGGTTTAACAGTTTAGTGACCACACAGCTAATTATGTACAGCCACAAACAAGGCCAGTCAAGGACACTCAGCTGTACAGACATTTATGCTGTAATGCATTTTCTGTAAGTCTCTGGAATCTTTAAATTATATATTTTCTATTCCCATAAAACATTACATTTTCCTTATGTGTCCTTGTGAATGTGAATGTGCTTCTCCTTGTAATTTCAGACTGTGCTGGCAGGCCAGAGTTAGGCCCTTCCTCTCTGTGGTATTTTCATGTAGTCAATAAAACGTGACCACGCAGTGAGACTGTGGTTTATTTTTCCAAATACACCTTTTCAGCTTCCTCTGTGATAAAAAAAAAAAAAAAAATCTGTGTCTGTACTCGTGACTGTGTTTCCCCTTTATAAATATCAAGGCCATAAAGCAGCAAAACACACTGTATCAAATCACTTTGTGTGTGTTGTGAATAAAGATATAAGGCAGAGGAGCCCGTGTGATTGTGCAAGGAGGATGCAAAATGCAATGGAAACAGACGTGTGTATTGGAAACAAACATGTATTTTGGGTTTGCTGGTTTAGGGGTGTGAACAAAGAAATACCCTCAAATAACAGCTGAGCTCATTGAGTCTGACAGCTGATCCCCAGGAGAACAGGTTTCAGCCAAATGTTTTAGTCTAATTTACGGGTCTGCTATTCTACAAGGTCAGGAGGTTCAGAGTGTCACAGATGGTTGAACCCAGGAGCCGAGGCGCTGGTATTTCTTAGCTAAGAGAAACGGTGAGTGGGGGGATGGGTGTTTTCCGCAGGTCAATGGGTTTCAGTCCATTTCTCTCTGCTCGTAAATGTATGTAAAGCCAGATGCTTTAGTGTGTTTGCATTACCATCCTGAGAGGGACCAATTAGTGAAGTAGTGCATATGTATGAATGGAAATCTGGACTCAAAACCTTCTGTTTCCACGGGACAAAAAAAAAACAAAAAACACAAACTGAATCCAAGATGATGTAATCTCATTTGCAGATTTACGTAATCATGGAGGTTTTTAGTAACTGATAGGAGTAATGAGCTTCAACACCGGCCAGGAATCACCAGCTGCACCAAACATGACACCTGAAGCTGTGTCGGCAAACAGCCTCTGTCCTGCACCTGACTAGGAAGCACTTGAGAGGAAACGTTCCTGTTGCATTTGTTGGTGCGTAACACACACTGACCTTTCATTGTCCCGGGTCTCAGTGGAGCTTTTCTCTTCATCCCTTATGAAAGCATTCATTCTGCTCCAAGCTGCCCGTGGAGTGACATTTCCTCCTTCTGGTGTCAATAAACTCCACATACAGGTTCAGGTCTAAATCTCTGATATTTCAAGTAAAAAAAGACACAAAAATAATAAAATCCATTGCATATAAAGCAGTACACTCGTTCAGACTCAGCTGCTCACACTGTTTTAGATGAGGACAATACAGACTTTCATCATCATGCATGTCATTAATTATTCTGTGGCTTTAAGCTTATAAACACTTGTCAGCATGACCAGATGTTTGTTTTAAGAACTGTCTTAAATCTACTCAGTGACTAACACTCTGCTAGAACAAAGTCCTGATTGTTTACACAAACGTCTGAACAATTTTAATCAACCCAAAATGAATGGTGAAGTGCCTTAATTCTGCCATTTTTAGCCCCGTGACTTATTTTTCCATCATGTCATTGGTGAACAAATACTGACACACTATAGGGTGCTTCAGTCTCTATTCTCTAGTTCACTATTTATTCCTCTGAGCCTCTGCAGGATGGCATTAAAGACCTTCATGCTATTCTTACCACACCTTACCTGACCTTTGACCTCAGCTTTTGAGCAAAATGTAACGGGCACAATATGAAATGTGAGGGTTTGGCCTGAGCTGTCAGAGAATCCATTTTCTGAAACGCTAACTGAGAGCCAGCTGAAATGTCACAGCTGAGCCATAAACCACTGAGGAAATCCTTCACATGAGGTCAGAGGTCGAAAAGTTCACTATGAAATGTGTCAGATTATTCTCTTGTACAATGGCAATGACAAGCCTACTGATAGCGGCAGAGGTATTTTTTGCACATCATTTTATACAAAGGATCTAATCAACTTCTGAGTCAGAAACAGTGACTAAGAACTTAAAGTGTTATTTTTTATGATGAAAAAACATGTAATTATAGTAGCAAAACTGTAAAAAATAAGTTTGTTTTGATTTCAGTGCAACCCTTCTTGTATTAAGATACAATTATTTATCGAAAAAATACTTTGAAACATTGTTACTGCTGAACAAATCTATCTCCCGAGGTGTTATCTGCTTTTTGTTGGGTTGAACTGGCCAGCACTTTCTAAAGTAATTATAATCAGCTCCACCCTGAACACCTACAATAACAATACTGCTCTCAGGATAATGACATGTTAGAGTACAGGAGTACTTTTTTATAAATTGTGTTTGTAATACCACATATTATAGTATTTCTTTGAAGTAAGATGCCTGCTGTGGAGTATTTTCCACATTTATGCGTCACTACATTTACGTAAACCTGCAGTGTTGAACGTTTGTCTCCCTCTCCAGGCAGTCAGAGTAATTACACAAACACTCTCGTCAAGCACTGATGCCGCATGCATGTAACAGTCAGTAGGAGTTCTGCTATCTCCACCATCAACAATGGACGAGATCAGAAATATTGCTGCTTTCTACCTGCTGAAGAAGTCTGAAAAGCCGTCTCCTTCTTGGTTTCATCCCGGTACAGAATCACAGTCGTGTCATAAATCTCTGGGTGGCCACGGACAGCAACGATAAGCTCGTCCTCAATTTCTGTTCAGTGATGTTGGAGAATCCCAGCACTGATTGGTTTTCGAGATACCATGTGACATGAATTAGTTGCTCAAGTTAAAACTTTTTCAGCTCACATGGCACAAATTCCAGATCTGCTTCAGTCTGCCCGACTAAAAACTGCTAAATACGAAACAATTAACATTTAGCGAGGACTTGAATGTTACTTGCATTAATTTCTCCCAAAAAAAGCCCTGCACTCCCGCTTTAACCAACCGATATTAAATAAAACATTGGCACAGGAGATGTTTTAATGGTCAAATTATGGAGCAGGACTAAAACTAAAAGTTGTTATACCAGTTAGGACTCCTCATAAAAGTGGTTGGTAATAATCATGACATCCATATGAATGGCTCATTGATGCTTCATTCACAAATTTTGTATTGATCACCTTACAAGCACAAGCTAATTTTAGTTTATAAATTAATGGAGTAAAAAGTGTGTTTGCATCTGGATGGCTTCTTCATTCAAGTGGAGGCAACTGACTTCTGCCATTGGACGTGCAGCATTGACCTCAATAAAGCATATAAGAGATAGCGAGCTTAACTTGGAAATCAGCCTGCTAGTGCTGCTTTTGCTTTGTTTGCCAAGGTTAGAAAGCCATTATGGCTCTCTGTGTTTCTAATAATTCCCATCCATTCCCCCCCTCTGCAATTTCAGAGCTGACAACAAAAGAGCGCACATATTTTATGAACTCAAGCTGAAAGTCTGTCATTATAAGTATCTCGCTCATGTGCCCATGCTGTGACTCACGAGCGTGCTTCATTCAGCCTCCCACTCCCTGTTTGCACATGTCATCTGCTGCTCTATCCTCCGTCCATGCTAACGTCAGAGGAGGCTGGCAGTCCTCCTACATCCCCTGTAGAGTGCGACCAGTTGGATAGGCAGCCTGGTCCAAGTATGAAACCTCGCTGTAGAGGCTGTGATCGACAGCAGACACAGAGGGCCCTCACACAGCCTGTCTAATTAACAGACCACGTGGGGGACAGGCCAACAGCATGTGGTGTACGATATCAGCTCAGCGTTCTCCTTCATATCCTGCGCTGCTTTTGATTCTGTCCTTGCCTGAAGCGCAGCCAGGAAGCATCGTCAGTGTCTTCACCGTCTTCCCCTTTAGTGCTCCAGTTACTCCCCTCACATGCGCTCTGGCCGGAGCTCGGCAGCCTTTGTGGATGTTCTGACAGACGGAAACAGAAATAGCTCCACAAATAGACCCATCCTCTGGCTCACAGGGGAGCACTAGCCCCACTTCTGTGTGCTCTTGCCTCCTATTTCATGTGTGCCTCAGGCCAAAACAAGTTAGCTGGGAACCACAGGGAAATCAAATTTGGAGTTATTAGATCATACTGAAATTATCCAGGGAGGAAAAGAAATGTGTGCATAAATACATATTGTTATGAAAATAGGTTGATTTCTGTCTGTCAATAACAGGGTACATGCAATCTGGAGCAGCTTAATTTAAAATGGAAAATGAAAATAACAATAACAGTTACTGACATCATCTTTTCCGACAGTAACCTGTAAGCTCTCTGTAAGACTGCAGTGATATCAGCCCAAAGACAAACTAGCTTCTAATATAGACGATGAGAAAATGAAAGCAGCCATTTATCTCCTGGATGCCATTAGTGTGGTGATTGGATTACTCAAGAAGACCTCCCTATTTAGTCAGGCATGTTACACGATGCTTTATTTGTAGCAGGACGGAAGCAGCGCTCACACCGAGAGAATATGTGGAAACTGAGTCTGTCGAATGCCAGCAAGATGTGATGTGAAAAAAAAAAAAAAAACAGTATTGAATTCAGATATCGTATCCTCAGTTTAGTTTCAGATTTAACTTGGGGGCCGTGCATTCGGTGAAGCTCACGCTGAGGAAAGATTAATGGCGAGTCCTCTCCGCAGAGTCTGCATATAAAACCAGGATAAAATCTTGATGAGGTTTCACAGTGTGTGAAAGTGGGAGGTGAGAGACTGCCAACGACTGAGTCAAACCTCCATCTGTGTGGCGGCTCCTGTGTTGCTTTTTTTCTTTCTTTTTTTTTCCCTCTTCTTCTTTGGCTGTCATGTTGTGGCAGACGCAAACGTTGTCTCTTCCCTGTCCTTGAGCCGGTCTTCCACTTCCCCCTGTAAGGATGCCGCTCTGCATCATCCCCTTTTCTCCCTTTATTTCCCTGTTTGCCGTGTGACCCAACTCATTTGCACAGCACCTTGTACAGTGTCAGCACAGGAGTGGAGGAAGAAGATAGATGTTATTTCTAGGGTACTTTTAAAAAGAGATTTTAATTGATTATACAACTATTGGACATGTGAACCTAAAAGCAGCCATAAATCTCCTATATGGGAGAAATACCCAGGAATAAATGTATATATAACCACAGTGCCACAGCTATCCATCTAAATAATTCACAACTGTGGCTCCAGACTCCAGAGATCCACCTAAAGACTGAGGCCTCAGGCACGAAGCCTTTGAGTTACTCCTGTAGGAAATGTGGAGAATAAAGTTTCCCAGGACAAGAGGGGGGGCTTCAAAGCTCTGCTACATTATTAAACTTGTCTCTTCAGCTGCAGACTCAGGCCTGAGGACAGACTCACACCTACTTAAGGAGGTGCAGGATAAAATATACAAGCCCTGAAGTACACACAAATGCAAAAAGCACAAAAATGTCATACAAAATGTAATTAATTCTAATCAAATGTGTCAGCGTCAGAGACATTCATCACTTCTCTGTGTCTCGAGCCCAGATGAGATTTATCCACTGTATATTTTATGTTTGTGTTCATATGAAAATCTTCCTACCTGGTTATAAATCTGACTGCATCTACACCATGAGGAAAAATGAACACATTGGTGCACCAACACAGATGTGAGACCAGGTTGAAAATTGTTGTATGCTGCAAAATTCTGAGTAGTCCTCCTGGTCCTGAGAGGCTTAATCAGTGTGTCACATGTATTGATTCATATAAGAAGTTTTAAACAGCAACATAATAAAAAAAAATCAATCCGTGGAGGTCTATAACTAATAAACCAGATAAAGGTTTTTCATTAAAGTGGTTTGATATCCTACAAAAAAATCTCTTTTTAAAACAGTGTAGCAGGTTGTCAAAATGAGAGTTTGGGGAGTATTTTGTTTTCTAAGTGTTATCTTTAAGTAAAAAAAAATCCCTACAATGTAAATATATACTTTTAAATAGTATGTAAGCATATTCAGTATGGAAGCATTACCAGTACAATACATTTACCTCATGTGTGAGCTGCATTTAAATGTTGATGCTGCAGGGGAGGTAAATTTTACATTGTTGGGGAGTTCAATTTGTAACAGTGCATTATAATTTATTACAGGACTTTAACTTTGGATTAACCTAATTGCACAACAGCAAGCAATAAGTATGTGTCTGAGATGTGTCTGATCAGCTCAATATGCACGGTTAAGTGTAAATGTGCTAATTGAATATATACATGTGATAAGAATTTACAACCAATTTACACCTTAGAGAAAACAACATGCCTCCACTGTGTAGACTGCATTAGTCATCCCACTGTGGATGACTTGGAGGAGTTTTAGGTTACAGCCTGTACCCCTGACTCTTACAACACAAAGCCCTGGGTCATAAAAAGTAGCACGGATTAGTGACGTTGCATCTGATATCACACTGGAGCTCATATGTCCCCTGTAATCAAAGAGATGGAGATCACTGCCTGGAGCCCCTCCTTAAGTCTAACCTGGGACGAGCACTGGGTCACACACTCACAAACACAAAGAGTACTCAAAACCTCTAAAACTTTGAACCCTCCCTCTTTTCCTCCCTTCATGCTGAAGTCTCCACACACCCTCCCCTCCTCCTCCTCTCCTCCGTGGGTGAGTAATCAGGAGCTGGATGCTGGAAATGCCTCCCATGGATGACCTTATAAGGCTGTCAGGAAACTGCTGATTTTCAGGTTTCAGGGCTCAAATGGCTTCTGCTTCCTTTTTTCCTCCATTGCTTCAGCCTCCCCTCCCC
>OOFC01028987.1:0-56195 GCA_900323345.1 Pseudochromis fuscus | reverse complement strand
GGGAAAGGCCTGCGCTGCTCGCTCCACAGCTCCACAAAGGCCTTTACACAGCATGAATCCTTAAGATAACATGTCTGATTTTCCGCCTGCTGTCATTCAGAGAGCGTCTGTTCTGCTAATGGACAGATACACACTTGAGTTGCTCATATACATGTAATCACTGCATATATTCTCCACCACTCCAATATAGACTCTTAAGTTTAAACCAAGATCTTAGGATAATTGTTCTAGGCTGTCTAAGCTCTAAATAACACAAAACACAGTTGATAAATGTGCATTTTCAGTGCTTTAAATTATGTTATTATTCTCCTATCTTGTCGTTATTATTAACAACATTCACCCCAGAGGCTGTAAAAGAGGCAGCATGGTTTTGGTGTTTGCTGATATTTTAGAGGACAAACGAAAAGGTTTTCCTGTGCATGTTGGGTTTTTTAAAGGCTGCTTTGACGTATAGGTGGAAGGTGGTAGTGACTCATTTAAACCCACTGAGATCATCTGAATGTATATTTCTAAGTTGTGTAAAAACGACATGTGAATACAGGAAACGGCACTCCTGCATTTTGGTAGTATTTCTCAGAGAGGGCTGAAAACCACAAGTTTGAATGTGAAAGAAATGCCTTTAAAGGGGCGAATCTACTACAATAGCACAGTCATATCTCAATGAATGAGTTGCATTGTGGGTAATGTAAGTTTCTGTTGTGTTTCTAAAAGATATCGCTGGTCTGTATTGACTCTATTCTCCACAGAAACATTGTGAGTGCGACAGTGAAGTGCGATGCTGAATCTCTACAGTGAAGCTTTCAGGGATGAAAAAAGCGATTCTCTAATGAGACACAGTTGCCGTGAAGCTGTTGAAAACCACAGTCATTGTACAGGATCTTTTCCACCAGTTTAACATTCCACTCTGGGCTAAACGGTGGCTTCTAGCAGTCGTTTAGTGAAAACTGAGGAACCAAAATAAACAGTTTCATTGCGTGGTGAAGGAGGTAAGCGAGCAAACCTTCCATAGGGCTTCACCGAGGAACAAAACAATCTACTTGGAAGCACCTCTCGGGTTTAACTGTTGTTTTTAATATGCAACTGTTGCCTGCTAGGAAGCTGCGCATAATACTGTACGTTTTGAAATACAAATTATACCAACAAATGAATTATTAAAAGATAGACTAACCTGTTTTTTGTCTTCTGATTCACATTAAAATGCAACAGGCTTCCTAAATAAATGCAAGAAAATACCACATCATTAACATGATGGTCTCTCATCTCTCCACGTGATGCCACTTGTCAAGAGCAGTGCAGCTAATTCAAATGATTAGAGAGTTAGCTGTTTCCCTCGGCTGAAATATTTTAATGAAATTTGTTATTCTAATGGAGCAACAGTAACAAATTTAATCAATCCGTTTGCCTTTTATAGGGTTTTTCCGTCATCACCACAGAATAAGAAATCTTGCTGTTTTTTTATTTTGTGTCTTGAACCACGAGGGAACACAGAGTTCCCTCTTTGTTCTTGGTGGTAAGGTCAGGTAAGGTAAACATTCAGTCACATGCTGTCCTCACTTACACCTTTGAATTGTTATCGTACCTGACCTGAGCTCTTGTTTTTCCACTTCATGCTAATTACAAATACTTAACTTTTGGCTCAGGTACAGATATTTGGCAGCATCAGTAACTTTGTAATTAAAATGTTACAAATAAAACTGACATCAAAATGCTATCAACACACAAATGCATCAGTATTAATAACCCTATTGCTTCCCTGCTGTTGTGTGATCTACTCAGCTGGACTACTGTGGAGAGCAGTAAATCTCATCGAGCTCAGTGGTGGAGATACAAAATGAGAAAACTGGTAATAAGATGTCCTCAAATGTTTCAGCTGAAACATTCCTCAGGCCATTCAAAAAAACATTTTCTCTTATTTATAACATTTTCTGAAGGAGAACCATGAAGATAAAAAGTTTCATCTTGATTGATGCTTTGGCCAGAAAACGTTTTGGCACCAGATTCAGCTGAAGCACTTTGGAACATGAAACCTCGAGCAGACTGTTCCCATAAAAGAAGAACCTAATTGCAAAGTGTGGTCTGTTTGAAGACGTGGTTAACCCCAACCCCCCAAAACCCACTCTGCTCCATCTCAGTGCTGCTTAAACAAGTCTGAGTCCTTTCACACTCCACAGCAGAGACATGTGGGGGTCCCCATTTTGATCCTGGAGGGCTTATATTTCAGCAGCTCTCTTGTGAACAATCTCTTTGTATTTCAAAATAAAGGCGACACAAGAACACAACTCCACTGAATGTTCTCATAAAGATCCAGTGAAGAATACATTAGAATCTTATGGAATGCTTGAGATTTGAACAGCTGATAATGGGAGTGGTTATGTGCATTAACAAACAGAAAGGGATTTGTTCAGCTCGGACAGTGACTTTCTCTCACAGTTTAACAGAATAATGCTCAACACAGTCCACACAAACACAGTACACACAAACACAGTACACACAAACAGTACATCGTTACTGTTCCCTGGATTTCACCAGAGTGACGGCTGGATACTTTATTCACATGGAGTGAAGGAGCTGCAGTAATGAGATACAATGTCACAGCAGACATCAGGAAATGTTGCAGCTGCCTCATATTGAATAGCTTGCAGGGGGATATGCAGTGCTTTTAAGGACATGCAACAGGTCTTTCAAGACGGCCCTCCTTTAACATCGCACAACCATAAGTACGGCGCCTCCAGTCGAAACAAGCATTGCAACGATGCTTTGATACAGTCATGTTGTTACATGTTAGGCACCTCAGTCCTGTTATTGTGTTGGACTGCTGTCAGCACCCGGATGTGCTGCAGGAGTCTTCCCACCTGGAACTCATAACTCTTAACTGTCTATCCTGGTAAACATGTTGCAATCAAAGTGAGATTCTTGATAGTAAATGATATGGGCTTTGTTGTCTGGGCTCTATACAATGAGCCTCTGTCTCAATGCAAAAGAATAATTATGTATATGTAGTTGCTTTCTGGCTTTCTTTGTTGAGAAGAAACTGCATATTTAAACTGCACATGCTATAAAATCCTCACCCACATAGCAATCATGAGGGGAGAACTGAAGGGATAGTGATTTAATAATATCTTAAACTGTGTTCAGTTGTTATTGAAACTGTTTTAAAGAGGTGTTGATTCAACTGTTTGGTCATTTTGGAGGTTGTGAAAATGTTTTAACTTGAGAGGTGTTACTGATGTTTTGCCGGCTCCTCGCTGATATTAATAAACTACACAAAATGAGGTGGGATGAGATAAGACATAAAAATATCTTGTATGTTCATTAAAGCTTTTCTAAAAGCCAAACAGAATTTTGGAAACTGATCCTCTGGCCCAAACCACTCGGACCACATTTTTCAGCTCATTCTGTTTTGTGTAACCAAGCACCCAACCTGCTGTGGGAGGGCCAAATACAGACTGAGTAACCCAACTGTGCTGTGTGCTTTTCATTTATAATACATACACAGTATATGTTTGTGTGTACGTGTCTGTGTTTGTTTGTTTGTGTGGGTTTTTCCCAGTAGGATAGAGAATAAAGGTCATTCATCATTCAGCTGACCTTCTGTGGAAATATATGGTCATTCTGTAGAGATCCAGGCACAGCACAGGGAGCTGCAGCAGCCGGCAATATAATTGTCACATAGCATTTACAGACAGACACGCCTAATCAACCTACTTTCATGTGTGTCGCTGTCGTTTATTATTTGATTCCCATCACAGCTCTGGCTTAGGGCCTCTCTGCCCTGAGAGAACTCTTAATCCAAGAGCTGACATGACAGCCACACAACCTTTGTTCTGTTTCACAGTGTGGGTGTGTATCTGGTGGAGGTGTCTGATACTTTAATCACATTATCAAATGTTATGAAAGGAATAGTTTGACATTATGGGAAATTTACTAATTCGTTTTGTTGAAGAATTTATTGAGAAGACTGGTAACACTGTGCCAGGCCATCTAACAGCCAAGCACATAATACTTCATAATAAGTCAACATTACATTTTGTCACTATATATTTTTGGGTTTTTTTTTCACTGGGCTAGCTCTTTCCCCTCGTTACCTGACTCTGGATATATATTTAAAAAAGCAAATAATCCTTTTTCCTAAAATATCAAACTGTTCCTTTAAGAATTGAATTATGTAATTGCATCATTCCAGCGTGTACTATTTCAGGCTTCAGGATAAGGTCACCTGTGTGTTTAAGACTTAAGGCAGCTCACTGTGTCTTTGTAAGAAAAACTCATATCCAATGTGTGTTGTATAAAAACATATGTATATATAAAAAAAATGCAAAACACTTCTGTAAAATACAAAAACAAATCAGAGCAAACACAGTCAAGTCCTCACATGATAAGTTAGAGAAATACTCCTGCTTGTGGTCCCTGTGTGTGGATGTGAGGTACCTCCCTCAGGAGAACTGCAGGACTTTCTGCAGCGTCCTCCTGAGAGGTACCCTCTCCTCAGGCTTGCTGTCGGGGATCATATCAGCGCTCCGCTCTGCGCTCAGCTTGATTTCTGGCCTCCTCTCCTTACAGCCCTGCAGCCCTGCCTGAGTGATGTTCCTGCAGAAGTCCACCGTCACCTCCTTCAGATGGTCTCCATGAGCCACCACGCCCTGCAGGCTGCAGTCGGTGATGCGGACGCAGTTCTCGAGGTGCAGGCGGCGCAGCCTCCTGCAGCACTGCAGCACAGAGATCACGTCCCGGTCAGTGATGTGTCCGCAGCCAGACAGGGTCAGCGAGAGCAGGTTGGGACACCTGTGGTACAGAACGCAGTCGCTGATGTCATTAACCAGTGACAGGTTTCCACACACGTGATGGAGTACAAAACCTGTTCTTTGTAATATTTACTCATCACACCTGAGGATATACAGTATAGTGCGAGAGATTAGTCTGTTTGGAGAGGGACAAGTCTTAAGTAAGCAATGCTGTTTGGCGTGTGTGCTTACTTTCAAATGAATAGTGTGGAGGTCTCGAATAGAATCAGATAACACAGGGATGCGTATAGATCAGTGGGTCTGACCTGAGCCATATATGAAGGAGGTGTAAACAACACCAGTGAGGCAGCAACATGATCTGATAAACGATAGAGACCCAGCCGTCTTTTCTTTACATGCCGTCCCACTGGGGCATATGTGTTTCCGTTCTCTATAAAGGCTTTTATGAATACATGGAGTATGGGGCTATTTCACAGAACAATTGCAGGATGAATTATAGCATGACAACAACCCCACTTTTCCATGTTTTTTTGTTTGTAGAAATAATTTCTAAAAACAAATGCTGTAAAAAGCCCGTGTTTACCTCACATGCAGCATCAGGAGTGCACTGCAGCCTACTGGCAGGCCGGCAGACAGACACTCAGATAGCAAAGGATCTGGGATGTCATTCATGTTCACTTTTACAGATTACATAAAGACTTACATAACCTTACCACTTCACTACATGTGAGCCAAACATATTCCAGTTGCCTGCAAGTGTCGAGGGCACTGTCCCAGTAACCTCTGAACATGCCACAGCACAGTCGATCCATGTGCCCTGTTGCATGGGGGCCTGGGCTGGATCAGGGGACGTGATTGCACAGTTCTTGACATTAAGAAAAAAAAAAGCAGAGGTGGACTGGTGTACTAAATGGTGACATTAAGAGATCCTTTTGCTCTCTAATGACAATGTGTTTCATCAGAGAAGCTACAACACAGTGGAGTGAATGGAGGTAAACATGAGAGGAATAATAATAATAATAAAAAAAAATCATCAGCATTTGTTACATAATCCACCCTCTCATGGCACTTCCCCACACTTGGTGCACATTCTTTTGTGTGTCTTTCCAAACCGTGTCTACTTATCACTTTGTCTTATACTCTGTCCTCATCAAATTCCTCCCTCTTATCTTCTCACATGCATCTGTCCACTTGCATACACACAGATTTAATATGTTTAAAAAAAAAAAACCCATCAAGGCACCTATTTGCAAAAGCTTAGAAACTACCACGATTTTTCACTAACTACAGGAATACACCTACTAATTTAAAAAAAAGGAGCAAGATTTATAATATGCTTTTAACTCCTAAGTAGAGGATCAGGGAACATAATGCATCTGCATACACATCAAACATGTCTGCAGTATTTTCTTGCTTCCACTAATGTTTGAGACGTGATGTAGTTTACATTAAAACAAACAGCTTAGAGGGCACTTTGGTCTGTGCTGAGCACAAGCAGAACACCACACTGCTAACCTGTAATCATCTCTCTAATGACCTGCTTGGTTTCCTCATGGTTATTTTGTCTGGTCAAATTATCCTCTGAACTCTAAAAGGAACCAAGACGTACATTTACCGTTCACCCCTTTGGTCTCTCAAGTGGACGGCTTCGTTTCAATCAGGCTGAAGAGGCTGTAGGTGTTTTCTGCTTTCTAGATTCACTATAAAAACTCTGTGTACTTTTGTAAGCAGATGTCATAATGCATAACTTAAACGGTAACTCAACTTCTGCCTGTTCTCATTTTCTTTAAGAGAAAGCATTAATTTAACTAAATGGTGCATTTCAAACTAGGGAATGAAACTACTCAGAAATGTTTAACCATGAAAGTCTCATGCCAAAGCTTCCTGTGCCACCCACTGTGCAACCCACACTGCATGGCATGCTAACTTATGTTGTGTAATTCTAATGCATGGACCTCAAGATAATCAAAAATGAGTTGTTGATAATTCATTTCCTTTAGTCATCTGGCTGTACAGGAGCTTTAAACTGCAAGCTCCACTATAAAAGGGCCAGAAGACATGCTATGTTTTATGGTTTTTTTCCATGACGACGAGAAAAAAAAAAAAAGATAGACATGAGCTTGGCGTCAGAGTTTGCGTGGAGTCTTATCCAGGAAGAGGCAGGCAGAGACAGACGCACATGTTCATTCCTCTGACAGCAACAAAGAACCAATTGTAGGCTCCACCTGCCGGCGTAAATCTCCAGTATGCAGCTGACTGGGAGGGTCTGAGGCCAAATCACTCTTTATCACCCCCACAGCTCCTCTGTGTCTCCTCCCACTCTGTCACGTGCACTTGCTTTCTTCTCTCTTAGACAATTTGGGAGGGTTTATCAGTATGCAGTGAGTGCGCCTTAAGGCCACTGAGATACAAGCCCCAGACGAAGTAGGTGGTTCTAGTTTTGACTCTCGGCTCTCGTGTCTTGCAACTCAAATTTCACAATACAGGAAATCCTCACAGGGTCATACGCTGCGCTGCTGAGCCGGCCCCCTTTCTCCCGTCTTGATCCGGCCAGCTGCGGTGGCCAAGCTCCCTCACATCAACCGTCGTTACTGGCTGCCTTGAAGAAATTATCCAGAGACCTCATTACGCCTCTCCGGGCTGATTCCTGCCACGCACACAAGGCCAAAAGCCAAAACAGCAAAGTTTCAGTGACCTATCAAATCGAACTGTCACGTCATTCAATAAATATAATTTGATATGTGACCACAGTTATGTTAGCTAATAGAATCTGTCTCACGTCCCGCAGATGTGTCATTCTATTTATTTATTTATTTTTTTGTACCTCTATAGCCAGCTCCGGATACACCATCTGTTTTTAATGATTTAGTTCCCTGCTGCCTACAGCTAAACATGGCAGTTAGACTAAGCCATGTGCCTCTAAATGAAAACCATTTTGTTCCCTGTTGTGGGTTTGAATGACCCCAAAAAACCCTAAAACTGTGGGATTATCCTCAAGGCACATCAAACCAAATGGTGAGTTTTTTAGGACAAAATTTTGAATTTTCATGTGTGGACATAAACACAACCTCCATAAGCAGAGAGATGAGGTCTGAGGTCTCCACCGGAGGCTGTATTCCAATATAATGTAAACTGCTGTTTGTTGGTGTTTCATCCCTGACCATAAGGAAAAAAAAGCATCTGTCAGTTGTCTCTCCAAGACACACAACAGAGCAGAGCAGAACCACACACAAACACTCACATGTGGCAGACATGGGCCAGGAAAGTGCTGACCAGGCTTTCATGTTTACTGCAGATGTCCTTCTGAAACGAGGTCTTCAACCAGTCCTCGATGTTGCACACTTGCAGGACCCTGCTGGAGTGCCAGCAAACAGTCAAGTAACGCAGTGAGGGTCCCAGCACAAAGTTGTCCTTCCTGAGCTGACACGGGGAGGTGAAGTGGAGTAGATTCCAGAGGCGGGGGTCCAGGAAGACGTCACGAAGCCGATGACAGGTAAAGGACAAACTCCTCCGGCTGTCCTTGTCCAAGAAGGAGAAAAGGTGGAGGAGACACTCACGGTTAAGCTGAGGGAGATGCATGGTGAGCTGTCCCGAGACGTGAAAAGAGGCCTCGTCCCCGGGGCGGTAATAGGCCTGCTGGTAGGCAGCAACAATGAGCCCACAGCCTGTATTGTGTGGCCTAGATACATGATGCCCCCCCAGGCACACGCTGAAGGCCTGCACATATAAGGCTGTGGAGTGCAGGCTATTTTGGGAAGACAACTGCAGTACGGTCAAAGATGGAAGTGTTGGAGCCATACGCTCCCTTTCCATCTGTCATGGCTCTCAACAGGCAGCAAAGCACTAGACTGAGCCAGATGTTTACACTGGCCTGGCCTAGTTCTCACATACACACTCAGAAAAAAAAAGAGAAACACCTCCACCATATACTACAGAAACAGCCATGCACATGAACACATCCCTGGTTAAAATATGCAGTTGTTGCTCTGACTTAAAGCCTCCATCCAATTAGAAATGTGTTTCCTATTATTGCTTCTTCACTTGAATGTTTGACCTTCACCAGGCAGAGTGATGTATGTGCAGCTTGACACAAGAAGGCTGTTCATTATTTTTCAATGTGGGAGAAAAGGGTAGATGTAATTTCAGCTTAGGTAAATGAATTTACCACAAAACCAAAGCAGAAACAATTTATTTTTACTACTTTTAAATGTCTTTCAACATGTCCAGAGGGGATCTTTAGGTTGTGCGTGAGCCAATTCTGTGAACTCTTACCACTACATGTAATTAGGAATATTTTTTTTCCACCATAGCACTATCACGTAAACAAATTACTGAGTTGAATTATAGTTCTCCTCAGTGAATATTAACAAACAATGAGCAGAGGTGTTGTGAGGATGATATTTACAACAGTACACACCTGTGTCCATGGATTGAGTGTACGCTTTAACAGAAGAATTTTATTGTGCTTCCCTGTATTGTATTGAAGATAATTACAGAGCTAAATAACTTAATAGGCCCCGGCACGGCCCTTCATGTGAGTGAAAGTCACGAGCACAAACACTGTGACGTAGGACTTTGCCTAAAGGAACACTGTGAACTATGACTCAGTGAGTGTTTGCTCAATTCTTAAGCAGCGAGAACACCCGGAGATGGCAAAAGGGAAAATATCATTATATCTATGTCATCACTCCACACCTTTACCAGTTCATGTCCTGTTCTACTTGTTACCATCAATCTAAAAAAAATAAACAAAATAAAACTAAAAACACAACATTGGGAAATGCCACTGTTGGGAGGCTGATTACATTCTGTACCGTGACTCACTGTGTGATGATGTCTTTACCCAGAGCTCTAATCCAACACACTCAATGCAATGTGAGCTTATTATTAGCAGCTGGGATGTAGCCTCCAAGACAAAAAGAAAAAAAAAAGAAGAAAAGGAGGTGGGGGGGCACTCGTGTCATTAATGGGGACAGAGCAGCGAGCTCACAGCCACCTGTGAGCAGGCGATGAAGAGCGGCTGTTGCTCAGCATACAGGAGTGCTTGTTCCTGCCACAGCGAGGAGGCTAACTGGCTGGCACATGTCCCGAGGGGGTGGGGGAGGGTGGTGGGGCTCTCACTGTGTGGATGTGGATGGAGATCTTTGCTTAAAAGGAGGAGGAAAACAAAAAAGGCTTGCTAATAATTTGCTCTCTCTTGCACTTGAACATATCAAAGGCTGCTTACTATTAAAAGCCATAAGGGTGTAGGGGCATCATATAGACGTAATGTGCATGTATGTTCTGGTGAGCACCTTACGAAACTCATGATGTGAGAGATCAGCATGTGCACATATGGTGTAGTCTGTATATGTTAAACTCACTATGTCATTAAAACCTGTTGTCCTAAAGAGGGATACAGTACAGAGTTACCAAAGTCTTTCATTTAGTTAGAAATCTATATGCTGATAATTTTCCAGACTATTTGTTATATATATGAAAAACATATTGCCTTTCCTTACCTGTGTAGTAAATAATTCCCATCATCTATTATTCTTGCTTTGGTGAATAAATAATTTGTGAGCTTCTACTGTCTGTTTAAAAAACTAAAATTACATTAGCACCTAGTGAATAAAAGGATTTTAGCTCCAGAAAACAGTAATGGGAGTTTTCATAAACAACCTTGTCTTACTGTTTCGTTTTGGCTGCTGCAGGTTGTTTGGTTGTTGTGGTAATTGCTTGGCTGGAGTGAGTTATTATTAACAACGTTACAACACACACAAACATCTGGATGAAGATCCTCTGCTGTATTCTGTGATGTTCACATTGCCCAAGATGAATTTTAAAACAGACTTTTATTAGGTTTCCTGTCTGCTCATTTGAGGTTAACATAAAATGTTACTCCAGCACCAATACAGACAAAAGTATTTGAGAATGATCACTTGTTTTTACAAGTTGTCGGTTCTGGTCAAGATGTTAAAACAACTTTCTAAGACCCTAAAAAGCACTCGTCAGTTAAACGCATTGTTTTCTAAATCCTATAATCTCCTCTAATAAGTGGAGGCCAAAACTACATGGTTCTTGGAAAATACAAAATTAGAAACTTTAAAAATGATAAAAATGCCAAATATTGTTACAATGACAGTGTCTTGACACAATAAATCTCATGGGTCTTGTCTAAACATTGGACCAGCTGAGGTTTTCCAAGGCTAAAGCTTTACTTCATTACTTGTAACGATCACCTTTGGAATCTATTACATACGTAGAAGTCTACCTCAATCGAGGAATACATGATCAAGAAAAATAATGCAAGAGGTCACACTAAACAAAAAAATAAAGCAGCAAGTTACACATGATGCTGTCAAGCAGGCCATAAACACAATAGAAATGCAGACACATTAAATGTGAAAATTAACTACAATAATCAAGCACTGTGACAAATGTGATTGAGGTGAAGCACAAATGAAGTGACGAGCTGGTCTGAGGCTGTCAGGTCCGACTGCATCACAGAGCAACAGTGTGTGGAGCTGGGCGAGCTTCCTCTGTTGCAGCCTTTTCTGAGGTATCGCTATCTGTAGCTGCCTCCGCCGACGTCGTGTCAGCCTCGTCCACTGCAGCTATGTCTTTGCTCACATCTTTCAGGGTAGCTTTATCGTGGGCTTTCTCGTCCAGGATATTCATGTGTGAGGCTGCCGCGTCCATCAGAGCCGTCTCTGTGGCCACTGCGTCTGCTGCAACCTCGTCCTGAGAAACTTTTTCTGAAGGGACACTGTCCACGGCCGCTGCTGTGTCCACAGCAGGCTTATCTGTGGCTGTGCTGTTCGTGGCGTTCTTGTCTGAGGTCACCTGACCGATACGCTCCACGTAGAAGAGGATGTAGGCCTTGGCTTTCCTTACTGTGTCCTCATTGGTCAGAGTCACGGTGCTGTCGTTGAAGTGGTACCAGCGGCCCTCATGGCTGCCATATGCTGTATAATGCCCCGATCCAACCCTGTAAATACAACCACATACATCACATGTTCTGCAGCCGGGAAGACAGGGACACGCTCAGTTTGACAACACAATGATGGAGCAACATTGCCCCCTAGAGGCTAAATATGAGACAGCAGCACTTCTTGGAAAATCTAAATGCACTTTCAAGGACTCTCAGCATAATACCATTTTAGCATTTAGTGTTACATGAATTTTTAAACTGCAGCTGTCCATGAGGCTTTCTGAACAAACAGGATCTGAATTGTTTACACCGTGACTTAGTGACTGACAGTTAGACAAACGATAATGTATAAACCTATGGTTGCATGTTGAATTTTTATGAACAACAACTTCATGAAATTGAACCTGAACAATGCACAACATCCACTCACCCTGATCCATGATGCACCACGACAGCAACAAGGTCGTACAGGCAACTCCCTGGTAATGAGTTCTCTGGCTGCAAACACAAAAGAGCAAGAGGAGAATTCAGTGGAGGGAAAACTCGAGACTTTCCCACACCATCATCATCATGCCTAAAGACTTACAGGCCAGCATCTGGATGAGTAAACAAGTCAGAGGTCGAACTTTTCAGACAGGCAGACACATAAAAGTAAAAAAAAGTTTAACGGGAAAGTACCTGAATGGTTCAAAGACAACACGTGCATGTACATACACAGTGACTCACTAGTTCAGCTAAATGTTTATCTTCACTGTGCAGAACAATGTATGAACTCAGCTCATCTGCTGAGTGGTCCCATGATGATCTTCAGTGAGCAGACACAGAGGCAGTTGACATATGTGGTAGGTAATGTGTGAAATAATAAATGCATCTTATAATATGCCACAGAGAAGATGACATCAAGGGCAGCAAAACAGCTCAGCCTATTTACTCAGGTCCTTTATAATCTGTGACAGGAGGGAAGGGGGTCTGGTAAAAAGATAAGAAGCTGATCTGTGATATTCACCTGTTGATAACACCCTGACCACTGAATAGTAGATATAATAAATAAACATATCA
The DNA here is from genome assembly GCA_900323345.1 of Pseudochromis fuscus. Classification (NCBI taxonomy): domain Eukaryota; kingdom Metazoa; phylum Chordata; class Actinopteri; family Pseudochromidae; genus Pseudochromis; species Pseudochromis fuscus. Next base: position 43,481 of record OOFC01028987.1, on the reverse strand, counting down.
GAGGATCTCTGCAGTAAGGCGCACTTGCTGAGAAGCACATTCTGCCCACCACACATTTGAACATGTGGTAGTAGCTCCACATAAACAATAACTTTTCATTGAAGACAAATTATATTCAATATTAAGTTTTTGTTTTTCTAACAACTAAAAAAATAATCTTAGGGAAAATTTCAGTTTTTAGACTATCTATTGTAGAATAGCGCCCCCTGGAGTTTTTAGGCATTAAGTGGACACACACAGTGGACACATTATAAGGTAAATAACAGAATTTTAAAGCACATTAAAGTTAATTGACCTAAGTACCTTACTTTCAGGCTTTTACGCAAAGATCCAGTCAAAAGCAACTGATGCTGAGTAAAGGCCTGCTACTGCCCTGAGCATCAAACAGATGCTCCGTGACCGAGAGTCAAACACAGGTGTGCATCTGAAAGTCACAGTGTCGTGGAAACGTGTGTGGGCCTCCTCCACAGCCAGCTGGAGATCCACCACAAACACAGGTGCCACCCACTGATCCAAAGAATGAATAATACATTTGCTGCAGATGGTACAGCAACAACACAGGGCTGTCCATTACTGTTCATAATTAATTTAACATATCTCTTTTCTACTTTATAATCATTAAACATTAGTGTGTACGCTGTGCAGGTTTACAATAATAATTAGAATTTTCCAAATGTAGTCAGGCAGAAGCCAACATTAAGCAAGAAGTTTTTTTACTGTGTGAATATGAATCCATCATCAGATCAATGTCTAGATGCCACATGCAGTTTGATAAAGGAGCTGTTGTAATTTGCGGAAATAAACAAACACTATATTATTTTTATGTCAAACGGTCAATCCTTCACGCTGGCTGCAGCTGCTCTGTTTGTGCCCAACTTACACAGTCATTACACTTCACTGTCAGCTGTATCAATCAGTCGTGTAGCATTTGGCTTCAGATCTTTCCATCATGTGACAAGTGTCTATACTCCTTTTTTTAAGTTACCAAACCATAACCCTTCATTAGAATGGTTCAAGTTGACATCAGCTTCCTGTGTTACAGTGGTGAGATGTTTCCTACAACTAAAACTGAGCTAATACCAATAAAAACTTTAACAATAAAAACTTTGTTTTTCTCTTGAAATCATTTGATACAAGTGGACACAGAGAAAAGTAGGAATACAGTAATAATGTTTATTTTATTAAACAATATAGATTAATCTTCAACAGTGTTTACAGAATACTGTTTTTGGAGCCTACAAAACGCAATGAATCTAAGAGTACATTTGTCCTCTCGCCTGTATCTGCTCTTAGTGTTGTTGATGTTTTCTGCCTGAACTGTGGCAGTTTTATTTTCATAAACGTAGTATTCCTTGTTTTGTTTTTTACAGTTTGTGAATGAATGTCCATAGTTTTATATAATGTCCTGATTTGGCTTTTCTGAAATGTAACAATTGAAACAGACCTTTGTGAAATCCTACAAAGAGCATTTGTTGTGTTTCAAGCTCACCTCGAGTAAGTAGCCTTTCATGTCCAGGCCGTTCAGTGGAAATTCCACATAGGTGTCCACCTTGTTCCTCAGAAAGGCCGTCCAGTGGAATCGCTTTAGGTGCAGACACAAAACCTACAACCAGGAACAAAATCTAAAGTTACACCAAAGACACAGTTTCCCTTATGGTTCTAGGTTATAGAATAAAAACTAAAACTTGTAAATTTTAATCAAAGAATTGAGAATCTGTGTCGTACCTTTGGCAGCTTCTGGATCCAGAACTTTTTTGTTGATTTCTGTCGCTTTTTACACTTATGACAATAGTACAGCTCTGTTTCATCAAGTTCTTCCAGGTCAGTGAAGCTACGTAAGCAGTCTAAAACAAGATTCAACCAACTTAAAATGCATTATCACACACTTCAAAATCAATTCTTCCAAAACATGTCTATACATCTTTACCACGTAAGGTGCATGTTGGCCCAGGCTCCTGGTCCTTACTTCTCTTTTGTCTGAACTGACTGGGAATGTCCAAAGACAGATCTGAGTGAAAAAATATAATCAGAAACAAAAACACTTTGTCTTTAATGTAAAACCAATGGCAAGGTTTTCATTGGAATGGTTTTACAATTTCACAAAATTAGTAAAGAGAAGAAATGTACTAACTTGCTGTGTTGCATGTGCTTAATCTGCAACAAAAGTTAACTTACCAAGAAATGGATCAAACTTGCGAGATTCTGTTCCACATATCAGGCAGTTTACTTCATTCTGAAGGATACCACCAAAAATGGATGTAACAACACTGGCCGTCCCATTTCTGCAAAGAATCAGAAGCCATCAAGTCATTATTTCAAATGTGCACGTTAAAATCTTTTGGTGTTTAATTCATGGATATAAATGCATTAAAATTTAGTTAAATCTTTTGTCAAATTTAACAGACTAAATCGCATTTTGGGAACAGCCAAGTAAAAAAAAAAACAACAGAAATTTAAATTAAAACTAGACTGTCTTCAGTGAGGACATTAGAGCCAAAAATTAAACGTGTCACAGATGCTGCAGTATGACTACTAGAGTGTTAAATGTGTAGTTGATATAAAATCATCAGCTGAAAGATAAAAACACCCACACACCCAACAGCAAAAACAACACCACTGTAAAATTAGATGGACTCACGTGCAGCATTTGCCCTCCGTGGTAGAGAGTCTGACTGCGTCGTGAGGCGAGACTGGATGAGATGCCCCATTGCGACTGTACTGGAGCTCCCTGTGGAGGTGGTCTAGTAGATAACGCATGAACTCATGGGCATCCTGCTGCTGATAGCCCCTGTACACACAAACACAGCTTTAAATTATATTACTACAGTTACTCACAATAAGCTGTTCCCGTCTTTAATAAATATTGTGCCCGTGACAGAACCGTGTTTACAATATGCTACAGCACAGAACAGCATTAGCAGCTTAATTAAAAAAAACAATCTGTACAGTGTTTGTGTACCTGAAACTTGGCATGATTTTCCATATGGCGTAAAACAGGGAGTCTGGACTGAAGGCGGTCTGGCTTCCTTGCCACAGGGAACAAAGTGTCTTCCTGAACTCCTCCACCAAGGATCTGCTCAATATAAAAGAAACCTTGTTACAATGTTGCAAAGCCCGGTACAGTCAACATCTAAATCCTACCCAATATTGTTCTTAGTTGAGATAAAACCACACAGAAAACAGTCATTTGTGCTAGATTGCAATATAGTATTTTATATTTTTATTGAGATAATTACAGTGATGATGAGCATCACATGATTTCAGAGAAGGTCGATCTTGATCCCTAACAAGCTTTGCCAATATTATACTTGCTGAAATGAATGTCAGATTAATGCCTGTGACTCAATCCCTCCTCAAGAAGAGGACCTTACACAGTGCTGTCCCCTTGGCTGCGGGTGTGGTACATCCTTCTTCCTGCTGTCTTACCACTGCGTAGAGCCACTGCAGGCAACTCTTTGAAATAACAGCTGAACTGTTCGATGTTGCTGAAAAAGAACAAAACAATTTGTGAGAACAAGTCTGACACCTCTCGAATCTCACAAAAAAGGCAACACCATCAACTATGTGAGTGGACTGGAGTCTAAGTTAGAAATACACACTTGCCTGAATTCTACCAAGTCATCCCATACTGTAGATGTGTGTGGATTTCACTGTAGATACATGTTAATATTGATCAATAAAAGTTTTTATTATTATGCTTTAACACATTTTTGGTTTTCTGTGGATCAGATTCAGATTCAAACATTTTCGGTCTGGTTTGAAATGTTTCCATTTCCAGTCAACAAAGTTGCTTTGTTTGTTTACAGCATACATTGTATATAGAAGTCACCTGTTGGAGAGTCAGCTTCCGTCTCCTGTCTGTCTCCCTGATGTTAGTGGCCGAAAGTGAAAGTGTCAACAGCCCGTATCAGACATGGAGGAAATAAGGGACTCCACAAATGGCCTTTATAAGTTAAATATAAAACATTTTGAACTGCAGTATATGCAAAACTGCTCTACAGGAGGCCAAGACTATAGATATAAAGCTGGAAAAAGAGCAAAGTGGGTCCTGTTTAAACTAATGATGTTTCTCTTCCATTTTCAATTTTTTTTTTAATAGACCACCAACGGTACCAGGACCCGGGATTTCCAGCCAAAAGTTAGCCTTCACTTCCCTGCACACAATTCATAAGGAAGCTGAACTTAGCCGACCTGTCATGTTTATTGTTTTCACATAAAACGAAAATTCTTGATGAAATAATTTCACTTTTTTGGACATGTTGTTGGAAACATAAAGTAAATCCAAACTTCAGACTTTTGAGTCAAGTCCAAGTGTGTAAAACAAAAACCCATAAAAGTCATGTATATTGCAGTCTGCCTACACACACAGACTGGGTTTACACGCACAATGATGTAACGACGCGACAGCTGGAAGCTATGATTTTAATCTCATTATTTACTTGTTGACTTTAGAGGTTAGCTGAGGGTGCCATGTAAAGTCAATATACTGCAACTACCATTTGCTCTTAATGTGAAAGTTAAGTTCAACAACATAATGAAATGAATGGAAACCTAATGCTATCTGCTGTTACGTTATGCTTTGGGTATTGAACAGCACTAATTTACAATGTAAACGTGAAACTCCACCAATGTAATCCTTTAGCAATGAGGCAAAACATGCATTAGCGTAGAAACCTTTCCTGTGACTGTCTTTTTTCCAAGCAGCCTCTGTAATCCCCCCGACTGTGCCCCAGACTGTATTAATAAAGGATGACTGGCTGTGGGGCCCTGGGTCTACAGGGGCAATGCTACTGAATTGAGCTGGACAACCAGTTTGCCACCCACATTTCTGCTCCTCAGCGCTGAGCCTTACCTGAGGGACTGCAGAATAGCATTCATGAAGCACGTGTTGCCCAAGTTCCTCAGGCCTGTGGCACCTAAAGCCGCTCCATCCTGACAGAGACCAGGGATTACATGAAGATGTATATGTATTTATTTTACCATCTTGTGGAAAAAGCCTGACAAAAAGCTACGTTTTAAACAAACTAATTTAAAGTTATTGTGACAGTCACTTGTGTACAGCTCTATAAAGGTTGGCTGTGACTCATTTAATTAGAGGCCTGCACCACAGTGTGTATATAAGCTTGTAAAAGGAAAACTTGACCAAGTTTCAAGGAACAGTACAATCTTTTTGTCAGGACACAATTTCAGAGAAGCTGTAACTTTGTTTCTTCTTATATAAAAACAAACAAACAAAAACCACAATTTTACTTTTCAGGCTGTACTTACACTGTCTTTTAACAACTTGTGGTCTGGAGCTGGACTTTCCTGAAATTTTCTTTTCCTCTGTCTGTCACCCATCAGCGCTGAACTATAGGAGAATACAATATTTTACTTTCGATGCTGCACGTTTTTTTGAGCATTATTGTGATGCATCTTTTTCAAGTGTCTTTTTGACTACGTAGACTTATTTGCAGATTTGAACGAACTGAGCTTTTTATATAAAACACTACCAAAACCTATTCTCCATTTGAATTATTGACATATTTTGGCAAGTACAATGATGACACAGTAAATCAATATTACAAAAGCCACATATAAAAGACTTTATAGTTAAAATTAGTACTTACTTTTCTAAACTCTGAAGATGTTCCCTCACCTTCTGCACCTGCCCAAGTTTGGTATCATTCACAACAAAGTCATCGCATCTGTAACTATAAAATCCAGATTAGCCAAAAGATTATAACGTGACGCATAATACATTGTGTCATGCGTCACTGTGGTAGCATGCACCCTTTTTGAGAGGTAAAAGTGGCAGTAGTCTTTTTTATTAAATAATTGCACACATAATAGCTTCAATAAAGTCATAATGATTGATAAGAAAACATTTGGTTCTAATTACCAAAGCACAATCCTCTGACTATTAAAAGTTTCACTACGAGCCCCACAGTGAGTAACAGACTGTAGACATGGATAAATGAAGGACACTCACCAAAATACACTGTGGTTGCTGCAGTCCATGCAGACAGAATGATGGGTTTTCTCTTTCTCCTGTTTCTCGCCCTTCTTTTGAGTAATGCCAAGGATGTGGCTGTCTTCAAAGTGTTTCTTAGCATGTCCGTTGACATACCTGCACATAAAGACATTACATTATAAAGCACAACATCTGGAATTACCTGGAAATAATTCAATATAAACAGTAACAGGAAACTAGTTTAAATTGTGTTCTCAAAGGTGTGGATGCAAATGTATAAAATATATGTGAGAATTTTGTTAAATTACATTTACACTTCCTTCATGGTTGAAAAACTGAGAATCAGTGTGTATGCAAGTACTTTTTATTTATTTTGTTCTTCATTTACAGTTACTGGACACAGCCTTAATTTGTAAAACACAAACAAAAACAGCTGTTCTCATCAGCTGTATTTACATAAAATAATACTACTAATAATAATCATGGTTTGGATTTATATGGCACCTTTTTCTAGAAGTCCAGACTCAAAGCTATGTAAATTTCACCACTGTCTTAGAAAATAAAGGTCGTGTTTGGTTGAGAGATTTTGGGCTTACTTGTAGACCTGTGGTAAGTGTTGCGGAATGACCTTTAAGGATTTTCAAAGATTCTTAATAAAAATGAATGAAATTATAATAGGGAAGAAAGAGACACTTTAAGTGACCACTGCGGTCTACAACTGTTTATTTACGTAGTGCAGCCTTTATGTATTTGATTAGTTAGACTTGCAGCCCCCAAGGTAAATAAGATTATATAAAGAAAATGAATCGACACAGCTCTAGTTGACACCAACTTACCGCCCACAATGCACCACCAGACAGGTAAGGCAAATCCAAGGACTTTTATTAGACCTGCAAACTGAACATGAAAGATGTTAAATAAAGCAAAGTGTTGCTGTGATTAGCTGTTGAATGGGCCATTCTTCCATGTGCCACAGAGATAACGTTACACTGTGTTTCTCCTGACTTGTGATGTGTCCTTGTGATAGCTGCTGTGCTGACTTGAAGCTACACCATCTATCAAGCTGACACAGTAATGTGGCAGCGTTAGCATAAGAAACACTGCACTCACAGCTGTAATCCATTTTGACACTGACATTAATTTAAAGTAACGTAAAATGACTTTACTCTTACCGTTGCAACACCAGGAAGACGGAGCACCGTTAGGGAGCCTGAAGGACTCGACGGCACAGCCTAAGTTTGAGTTCAGATGAGGGCACTCCATCAGCTCACCACGTTGACCAGCACTAAACCACCAGCGGTACCAAGACCCGAGCTGATAACAATAGTTAGCCAATTAACCTAAACTAGCTAGCTAACGTTAGCCGACCCAACTACTTCTGATCGCACGTTTTTTTCCTTTCTTCTCCTAACGCCGACACGTTTGGTAGCTATTACACAGCGTGGATAATCCCACAGTTAAACACCTGTGTTGCGGTTACACATCCGGACATGCTGTAGGATAAAATAGTAACGTTATCTTTGGTGTTTCAGGTACCAGATGACTGCTGGCGCTCGCCACAAACAAATGGAAATAACTTGAGGAAGTGACGTAGTGTCTGCCGGCTCGGCCGTTGGCCAACACAAAGATGAAAACAGCTTCTGGGAGAACAAATACCCTAGGTGCTTCTTATCTGAGTCAGCATCCTCTCTGTGGTATTTAGACTTACTGACATTTTGAAGCGAGTCTTTAACCAAATTAAGGCATATTGTGAAGTCTTGGAAGTTGGCTGTCGACACGCATGCGTAGTTGCGTTGATGCCGCTTCCTCGTCTCTTCCATGTGCGCGCGTTCACTTGTCTTTTAAAGGTGTTACAAGTCCTAATGGGTCACTATGGCTAATAAGTAGAAATGCGATATTATGTATAGTGAAACAGTTGCAGGAGGCAATTATAAGAGGGGAGCAGTGGCCTTTGAAAGAAGGTTTTAAATTTTCTGTTGAGAAAAAAAAGTACAGGTTTTACAGCAAGGATGAAAATTGGAGCAAGAGTTCATCTGTATTACATGCAACAGAGATAGGGACTCATTAACATTTTTAAGAGCTTGGTTTGATCGTAACCGGTATATAGATCAGACAAAGCTACCACCCCTTGGCTTGTGGACTCTCATTTTGAAGCTGGGAGTTCGGTATTTGAACATCACCATGTTGGTTGGTTGGAGCGAGAAGTGACCATATTTGGATATGAATCGAGGAGTGAGGAGGTGGGTCTGACCCTTAGCCACGCCCCTAATTCTTCATCATTTTGAAGCCTAATATCATGACTGTTTATAGGATTTGACGAAACAAGTGGAGCTCAAAAATGTACAGAAACTGCAATACTCCCAGCGGCCACTAGATGCTGGCTCAAAAAAAAAAAATCAATTGATTTCAATTCAAAAATCATAATTATAAATCATGAAATACTCATTCTGATATCATTAGCTAAACTTTATTTATATGTACACATTTATCAATTAAAATAATAATTAACATTTTGCCATAGCATCCTTCCACATGATAGTCCCAGATAATTAATAAAAGCCCCACCTTTGCTTAGTTGTATCTTATCTTGTATCTTGCTGCAAATGACTTTAATCAGTTACAGAACAAACACGTGTCACAATTTTAATTGTTCAAAACAAATGTATTAACCTGTGGGAAAAAAAAACCTTTTATGAATTATGGTGAAACAACTAACATCAAGATGGAAGCAAATTTTATTGAACTAATCAAACAACTTTACAGCAAACTTTGCCTTGTTTCAGCTTTGTTGCAACAGTACAAAAGCACCTTCAAAAGTTCTGCAACATCTTTAAAAAACAACTTTTTTAGCACTAAGCATAGATCATAATGAAGATGTATTTACCATAAAACAAGTTTTTGAATATTGTTCAATATTGATAGTCATTTTATATCCCAAAATACAGTACATGAGCAAGCAACATCAAAATCATTTCAAAATAAATGTGAGAAAAGGTGAATAGTTGCTTTTGAATATCTTTACAGCCTAAAACAAAAGATTCCTAAATGCTGAGCAGGAAGATGTAATAATACAGCACCATTGTAGAAAAACAGTTCTAAATATATGTGTTAGATTTTGAATTGCTATGTGCATTCAGACTTCAGTCAGTTTTCAGTAAATAGCCAGATGATGATGCAGTCATATTTTGGAAACATTGACAGGATTATGAGATCACATTGTTAAGCATTTCAGATAATTATGCACAAAAGGATGAGGTGAACCTAAAATGATGCAGACCTGCTTCTGTGTATGCTTTAATGTTTCTCTAAAACACTGACTTGTTTCTAATGGACCTTTTTTCCCCACAATTCTTCACTGTGTTTGGTGTGTTTCTTTTAGACATGAAAATAACATTCAACTGTGTTTTCCAATATTGATTGGTCTGGAAAATGAATGAAATTTGGGAAAAATGTCTATCAAAGTTCATGTAATTACTCTTTGTGTGTGACCATCAGTGCAAAACCCAAATATATTCAGTTTATTATCACATCTATATAAAAAAAATGCAGGAAATCCTTACAATTGAGAAGCTGAAAGACAAATTTTCCTCGCAAATTACTGCACTGATCAAATATAAAACTAGTTGTTGATTATTTTTCTATAATTTGACTTATTGATTCATGAACTGAACCCACCTCTCACCCACTGGCAACTGGGATAGGCTCCAGCCAACCTGGGACCCAACTGGATAAACGGGTATAGGTGAAGGATGGATGGATTAATTAACATCTACTACTTGACCTACATTTAAGGATTTATTTAGGATTGAATGTAAAGAATAAAGATTTTAGAAAAAAAAAAAAAATGAGTGGAAGCAAAATAGAAAATGTCTGTAATAAAATCAATGAGTTGCAACCATGATATGTTTGGTGTCAAAACCAGGAGAATTGTTGCAGAAAAACAAGGTAAAAACTTGACATCTTGTTATTGAGGTGGTTTTCTATTCTATGACATTTCAATACCCCTGTCCTGAAGAGGGGAGTCAACCTGCTGGTCCTTATCTTTCCCTTTGCCCTTCTTCTTTGCGCTCTTTTTCCTAGAGAGGTGCAAAAATAATTAAAAGTGGCCATTCATGGTGAGTAATCTTTACTGTGTAGTTCTAGAAAGAATAAAAACCAAACAAAAATCGTCTTACTTTGACTGAACGGTCAGGACAATTGTAGTTATAAGGACAACAGCAGCAATGACTCCGATCAAAACTGCTGCAACGATTGCTGTTAAAGAAGACAGTCAAAAAGTTAATATGATTTGAATTAACAGATGAAATAATGAACTGTATGATAACCTTTTTTATAATGTAATGCATAATGTGTAAAATAATATGTATTATAAAACAGATTGGGCTAAAACAAATAGTGATCTGTCTGACTTTAAAGTATAGTTATCAACACATTCAGATAAATATTACAGAGTGCAGTGTACTGACTAATAGGACTGTCTGAGTCGTCGTCCTCCAATTCATCCCGATCATCTTAGGAGCAAAACAAATACAATCAACATGTTAAAAACACATGATCTTGCTGTATTTTTTTATACATATATGGTACCATTAAGGACTCATTACTTTTAAAATATACAGGAACATTGACATGTAATTATCAGCAGCAGTGTACATGAGAGAGACGGATGCTCACCGTGGATGCCGTTACAGGTGGCGTTGCAGCTGTCATAGTCAAAAAATCTGTTTCCATTCCCAATGCATCCGGTCCAAATGAACTTTTTGCATTTGTCGTAAACTGAGTTGTAGTAGTATCTCATAAAGGAGCCGCTACATTCACCAATGGCCTTTTTAAGGTGGCATGCTTGGGTTGCTGTGTAAAGAAAATATCATCCTCATTATCATGTTGTTAAAGGCATATGAGTGGTTGTTGAATAATTTTACTGATAATATTTAACAGATAAACCTGATGATTCAATATTAGAAAATTAACACGTCATCAAGCAGACTGTAAAAGCCTGAGGTGTTTTTATTCAGGCTTTTGTCTGTTTTAAGGACGTCCTGCTATTTCACCACTTGGTGGCATATCACTACTCAGTATTGACACGTGTCTGTCCTATGGCCTGTGAGGGCGTGATATAATTACATGTGAAAAGATTGTAAAAAAGTGAAGCTTAATGAAACTTGTATGTGTTTAATTAACACTGAGTAGCGCTGATATGTTTTACAGTTGTAATTAACAAGCTTTTATTTAGACAAACACAGTGGCCTCTGTTGAGAACCTACTTGAGGCCAATAACTGAAGAAGGCCTCTCTTTCTCTTTCACAGTTGCAGTCATGGAGGGTTTATTATCATGTGTCCTCTAATGGTCTTTCAGGCCATAAAAATCTACCTCAGCCAATTCATGCTCCAAAGTCCTCCAAAAAACAGGAAGGACGACACTTTTTGAGTCTTTCCTGATCCACTTTTTGGCAATTTTTGAAGGAACATTAAACATTTTGCATATTTACAACAGACGGTTTGAAACTAAATAAATTATTAGATTCATTTATTCGATTCTGTCACTCAAATAGCTCTTACGATCCATGGGGTAGATGTCCTCTGCGTTGGCTGAACAGTTTCTTATGCACTCTCTTTCAGAGAAAAAGCGATTGGCATTCCCTCCTTGGCCTTTGTATAGGAAGGGATTGCACTGATCTTTGATGGGATCATAATACACAGCAAACAGGAAGTTTGTGCCTTCACCCTCATCAGGGGGTAATTGACAGAATTCTGTTGGATTACAAAAATAAGGTCAAAGTTAAAATGTGAGATGCTTTGGTTTTCAAACAATTCATATAATGCATTGTATTAGAAGTACTTTTGGATATTTACTGAATAAGCTGGTAAGATACCATTTCACAGTTACTGTATGATATGCTCCAGTAAAAATCTTCAACAGACATATAAGTAATGTTTAACTAACCTCATCACCAGAAACCCACTCCCTCTTTTTATGATGGCAATAAAAGGTGTAATTTATGGTACATTTTCAGTCCTCCCGCCCTTCATAGGTTTCACAGAAGGGAAGTGGTTTCAAACAGTTCTTTTACACAAAATCCACTTGATTTTGGAGGGAAACTAACTACTTAACTCACTGCCTAAATGATCCTATATCCCCACCTGGGTGCTGAAAATGTTGGCCTTCCCAGTTATGTTGTAGAGAGGGAAGATGAACTGCAAGCTGACATAGTTTCATACTCCTAACAGTCAGACTCAGACAGAAATGATCTCAGCTTTTAAAAGTTTGGAATTACAGAGGAAGGAATTGTCCAGTCAGCTTAGTACAATTGTCAGGAGTAAGTAAATAACATTTCCAGGAGAGTAAACGTTAACTAAATACCATCATTTCTCTGTTGGTCGTAGCTACAGACAATCATCAGGTGCAAGTCATAACGTGAACATCAAGTCACTAAAAAGAAAAAAATCCTTTTAAACTTAATATTGTTTTTTTCTCCCCTTTACCACATGAAAATATGCAGTCATCAATCCATATTATTCAGCATACAAAATAATTAGTCCCAAATGAATCTACATGGGTAAAGGTACAGGGCACGATTACTAACATTACTTTAGTTTCAGTAAATCAACGTCATAAGAAACAAGTTAAATCATTCATGATTAATAGAGTAGAAATTCACTAGTTGTCATAGTTTGTCATGTGGTTATGTCATGGCCTGCTACGAAAAGCAGACCTCGTGTCTATAAGCTGCTTCTTCGTCGGTTTTAAATTAAGCACAATTCAGTGAGGAAAGAGTTTGATGTACCTGGCATTTGTGAAAGGCCGAAGTGGACCGCTGCAAAAGCAATCCCCAAAAACAGAAGGTGCTTCATCTTGCTGCTCGTCCTTGTGCTGTCTTTTCCTGGAGTGAGTGAAGGCTGTAAACTACTATGGGAGTGGGTACTCATTACTGACCTTTGGACCAACATTTCCTGATGGTGACACAGTCAATCGAAACGGAAGATAATTGATAGACAGTGATACACAGTTTCTCCCTTTACTACCCTTGGTGTAGGCATAGGGTTGCAGTTTGCTATATTAGGGCATAACCACACAAAAAGGGAAATCCATGCATCATTTATGATACAGCATGCATGTGATAGTCTGACAAAACATGAATCTACATTTATTGCCACCAATATGTCGGCCGTGCCTACTTGTAGTTCCACATTCACCTGGTGAACTGAGGCATATTGTAGGTCAGCAGTTACACTGTGTGTAAGTTATTTTTGTTGTTTTCAGGAACACGTCTGAGAACCGTTGCACACAAATAAGATTACCTGAAGTATATGACAATAACAAAATGTAACATAAGACCATTTTCAATAAGTTCAGATAAATCCTGTCTCACAGTTATACCTCAGAATGTTACTGCTTAAAATATTCAAATCAGATTTCAGTCTTTCATGTATGGCAATTTTCATTTGACTGACTGAGGATTTTTTAATATAAAAATTTAACAGCAGAGTATTGGATAGATAGATAGATAGATAGATAGATAGATAGATAGATAGATAGATAGAGAAAAAACAATCTGCTAGTATGACACTGTCCACATCATTTTGCAAGGTGAAGGTCAACCATCCAGGTGAAGTAACAAAAAGGCAAAACCACTTTGAGAGTGGAGATGGATTTTTTTTAAAAGTCTCCACAGAACTTATTATGAGTCTTCAATGTAAAAAAAAATAAAAAAATAAACATGACTATTCACAATTATGAAATTATGGAATAGATGGCGATTGCATTATTTGTTTATATATTTATTTTTTCCATATCTATGTAAACTTCAATGAATGAACTAGTGCAATCAAATGTGCACTGATAGACGTATTTAGCAGCGCACATTGTCTCCAGGGCTTTGGTCTACGCAGCGTCACACTGTACTGTAGCTGTATTTTGACAGCGGTGTGTGGGTCTGCGTGCAGAGCTCTCACACCTCACCTGTCCGGATTCAGCCTGTGTCTCAGCAGCAGCGCGCTGCTCAGCATTTCTGCAAACCTCCGTCTGCCTGCAGATATGAGGTGGAAACCTAAATGAGTGACTTGGCCGGGATGCGGTCTCCGATGTTTAGCTGTCACTCTCCGGTGACCAGATGACTCCGGAGGCTGGTTTTGTTGTTGCTCTGACGTCAGTGCGAGCTACAATGAGGCTGACAACATGAGTATAAAAGCCGGGTTGAAGGCTGGCACTGTGGCGCTCCAAGCTCCTGCTCCTCCTCACCGGGCTGACACACACCAGGCTGAGGGGATTCAAGATGCACTCTCTGAGATCCACTCCCATCGTTTTCCTGCAGCTGACTTTATTCAGCGTACTGCACGGTAAGATCTGACCTTTGGATGTGCAAACTTTGGATGCACTTTCAGATTTGTGGTAAGATATTTGACCCCTTGCACAGAGAGGATGCTTCAGGACAGGTGTCTCCATCCACCTGCACAAGAAGGATGAGACTGACCTGAAATTATCCATCTTTGTTTAGTTTTAGATTAATTTGTTTATCAGTTGTATGTAATTTTACTGGTTTACTATGTTTTAAATGTCCTGATTTTCTTTTTGTGTGTTTTAGGTGCCAAATGGACATACAATGGTGAGTCTAATAATATTTTTCTCATAATTTGTCAGTTAATGCATCTCTAACTTCTGGTGATTTATGCCAAATTGAGTCAGAATTTCAATCTGATAAGCAATAACTGAGTTAGGGTTGCTTTAAGCTGATGATGTCAAACTGTGAAATAATTGAACAGTATAACAGTGTAACAGTATCAAGTGCAGAAAAAAGTCTGTGACCCTTGTTTGACTCTCAAAGACAACCAGAACTGACATCAGCACCGTCACCTCATGTAATTGTAGAGTTCATTACAGACTCCGCAATGACAACATTTCAGAAGTGGCTGACTGCCTTTGTCTCATGCCTGAAGGTCTATGGGCAGAGACTTCTTGAACCATGACTATCTCTTACATAAACTGTGCTCACGGCGTGACCTCTTGTCAGTGTCACTGCCTCTCAAAAAATCTGTTGGATTCAGGAGTGTTGAATCTAAATGTAGGCAGGTGACGCAATTAAATGTGGACAAATATTAAACACAGTTTTTGTTAAAAGAATCACTGCAAGTGTCTGTTCCTCCATCAAAGACAACTTTAAAGTGTGAATTATTTTCTACAGTTAAAATGAATAAAAAAAGATTTTTTATATCTGAATAATTATAGTTAGATAAAATCCTACTGGCTTGATTGAGACCTTTCAAAGAGGCTCATCCTCTCTGTTTGGGATTAAATGGGAGGGAAAGGCACTTTGTGGATTCACTTCACGCACTTGTATATCTTATACTTGTGGAAATTTAGAAAACAGAAACAAAACTAAACCAACATGTAAAAAATAGGAACATTTCAAATATATGTGTCAGTAGATGAAATGACTGTTGGAGTATTTCTTAGTGAAACTTCCTATTTCTACACAAAACCATGTAAACACAAACATTTGATTGTTCCAAAAATGTAAACAAGATACTAAATTCATATTAACATTTATTTAATGTATCAAACTTCAATAAATATTAAATGATAATATCAAGCAAGTTAAGCAATTTTAATAATAAAACATTAATTAACTAGTAATATAACCTGAAAGGTTTGTAATGATTTCTGAGGAAAGCCCGTCCTGATTGGAGTATGGTGGATTCTTCCAACCAGACCTCTGAGAGACCTTGTCCTCGTAGTCAGTAGTCGTAGGTCTGCTGACGGGGCCACAGCTGAGTCATACAATTTGTCTCCACCCTCTGGCAAAGGACAAACCCTGAACCCTAAATTTGGAGTAAAATAAAAGATGTTGATGACCGTCACAGTTTTCTCATCCCGCTCTATCATCAATGTAATCTTAATTTAGGTTGCTCCACAGAAAGCCCTGTAAAAGTCTAATTTCAGATTCTTCACACATAGAAGAGACTCCGTATTTAGGAAATAACCCACATCCATTAATGTTATAGCAAAGACTGCCAAAGAATCAACAAAGGCCTATTATTAAAAAACAATCTGCATCAAATGAAAACACAAATGATTTAGACAGTGAGTAATTTTTGTCATAGGAGTTACTTTATTTCTTATTTTAGGGAGGAGATTGAACTTTGAGCTTTCCATCAAACAAGTTATTCAGTAATTTCAGAGCTTCACTTGAAGCCTTTTGGCACGTCTTATACAATCAATCCACATTTATCTGACAGTCTGGTTTGGGGGCAGGCTCCATGCTGCATTATTCATATTTAACCATGGTCAGCTGGCATATGGTGAATAGTGATTTTTTGATGAATTTTGGATGGATAATGAATTAATGGCCAATATGTGACTGCGATGAGTGCACTGGTACATTCAGGGCCTTTCATGTCAGTTTCTATTTCATTACAGTTTTAGATTCAGGCCCATTCATTGCAAACTATTAGCTTCATTTTTTGAACATCCCGTTTGAAATGCTCATTGTGGATGCTTCAATCAACTCCCTGAAAGAAAATATCAGATATCAAGAGCTTCCTGATTTTCCCCTCAATCACATTTCTAATGCAATTGTTTCATCAATTGCATCATTGTAAAGCCTAGTGTGCCCGATTGCCTTCACAGACATCGAGAGACACCCCCAAGCAGCTGAGGTCATTTTGCAAACTGCATGACTCCATCTGCAAATATGGCCATTTTCAGTGTCTTGTGCTTTATACAAACCTCTCATTTGGAGAGAGACAGTGTTCTCACTGGCCCTCCCTGCAAACAACAGCCTAGTTCTCACTCTCGCTGCTATAGAAAGGGCCAAGAGCTGAGCCACAGGCCTCTCCCAATGCCGCCCTGTGCATAGATAATAATACTTCACTTTGATTATAGATAAAATGTTGTGTGTGCTAGAACAAGCCCTGGCCGTCTATGGAGCCATCCCCTACTCAGCCTCACTGTGGGGCACATTTTACTCATTTGATCCTTAAAATGGAACAGCTTTGAAATATACCCCTGATGTGCATTGATGCTGTTGCAGGACCCGAAGGAGAGCACCACTGGTCCAAGCATTATCCATATTGCGGCGGTGCTTTCCAGTCTCCTATAGACATCAAGTCAGAACTGCTCAGATTTGACCCGACTTTACGTCCCATCGAGGTTCAAAACTACAACCTGTCACCGAACGAGCAGCTCACTCTTGGAAATAATGGACACTCTGGTGAGTATGTGTATCAACCTAAGCAAATATTTAACAACACAGGCTTCAAATTTAGATCTTCAAATCAAAGTGATGCGTCAGTCGACATATTCATTGGATGATGACCACACATAAACCTGAAGCACTAATTTCTGGGTCACCCTAAAGAAAATGATAGGAGAATCTTCCCTCTACTGCTGACACAGCAATTTTCTCTAATCACTCTCTTATTATCTTAACTGTCCTTTTCACCCGAAGGAAAGAGCTCCATGTTTAGTCTGGGAACATATGAGTCAAGTCTTGTCATCTGCTCTGCCTCTGACTGATGCATCTTAACAAAAGAAACCAGCTTCAGTTCAATTTGCAAGATCTATTTATGACACAGGCTTGAATTTAATGAGTGAATATAACAATCAGAGCACTGACAACTGTGCTTATGTGCCATAAAACTGGTTTCATGATTGAAGCAGATGAATATAATAATTCCACAAAATTACACTCTGTGCACAATTTGAAGTTTTATTTCAGTCGAGGAAAAGTGAGTTTAATTCTTGCATTTAATTGTATGCTGCAGAACTGGTTCTGGTTAGATGTGTTAGCTTTAGCATGATGTAGAAATTGATCTCTATAAGGAATTTTACTTTCAATCTACCTATATTGAACATGCCTGTTACGTCAGCTGAGTGCCAGAAAGCAAACTGCATCAAAATCTGTGTAAGTCAACAGTTTGCCGAGGACAGAATGCAAATACCAGACAAATGCTTGTGTGTGCCTCAACACCACAAGCTGAGCGGCGTCATCAGTGTGACGTGTGCTTGAAACGAGCTGACAAGTGTTTTTCATGTGTAAGCATTCATCATACACTGACGAACATGTGGAGCTCACTCTGCGTCACTCCACAGTAAAGTATCTTAAGTGGAGCTACACCACTTTGACAGCACATAGAGGGCCCGCGCTGTCCTCCTCGGTGAGATCAAATTAAAGTTGATGTTTCTCGATGCTGCGTTGCGACCTGATATAACCTTCTTCACCCTGCTGTGTCATGCGTGACTGGATTTCATTTCTTTTTATCCACAGTGCAAATATCGTTACCGTCCAAGATGCACATCTCAAGCCTGCCTCATCGTTACACTGCAGCTCAGCTCCATTTTCACTGGGGCTCCTCCAGTCGGCCCGCGGGCTCTGAACACACGGTCAACAGCAAGCAGTATGCAGCAGAGGTAAACAAAGCAAACAGCACCCAGTACTGAGTCGAAAGACAAAGGTGGAAAGTGGATTTACTCTAATATCACACTGAGGTACTTGTACTTTACTGGAGTGTGTACACTTTTTGCTTTTTTGTATTTCTACCCCACTACAATTCAAAAACTGACATTTTTACTCCATTATATCCATCTATCAATCATAGTTAACAGCTATTGTGCAGATTAATATTTCACATTTTATAGAATATGATGTTTTATTGCACCAACAGTATACAACATTCAACATTAAGTTTAAAGCAGCACTGATTAATTCATACATCTAGTTTAAACTGTATGATTCATGTGACACTGAGTGATGCCATTTGTCATTTCACTGTCAACACTTTACTCACACTTATGTACTTTGACTCAGTGCATATTCCCAAAGCAGGAATTGATATTATATACTGCAGTGTTAAAGACCTGAATTTACTGTATCTTCCAGAATTTCTGCAGCATCAGGTGACAGCATCTCTGACACCAGACAAGTGATTTAATACTTTATGGCTTAAACGTGTGACATTTGACTGGCAGAGGATCAGAGCCACTGACAACCTCGAAAGCTGATGCTGCTCGAGCTGAAGAAACACTTGAAAGCTTCGCATCTGCATGTCTCTGTTGCCGTTTATATCTCCCTGTCAGACAGTGGCAACGCTTATTGGGCATCTTCCACTTTATTGTGTAGTCACACAATAAACACTTGTGTAAATTTGAATCAGAAAAACAAGTTTTTAAAAGTTGTGAGTCTTTAAAGCCTTAGCTGCTGAGATTATAAAAAGAAGGTGGTAAAGCTCAGTCTTTTTTTTATTTTCCAAAATAATTCTTACCTTTACCAGTCAAATGAACATAGAGAAAATAAGTCAGGCTCAGCATTTACATTGCTGCGCAGCATGTCAGCATGTGTTACTTCTGCAGGGTTTAAGGGGATTAAAGTACCAGACTATTATACGCTTTGGTTTTCAACCACCTCTGGAAAGGAGTGGCTGTCTGTGCTATTTAATGTGTCAAGCCCTGTAAGCAATTTTTTCACACAGTAGTTTGCTCTATTTACTTTAGTACTTAAAGTAAAACAAAGGCTTTCACAGTAAAGTTTAAAAGTAAGTGAAAATAGAAAGACTGTTTTATATAATTTAGTATCACTTGAATTACAGTGGGTAGACACTGAGCTGGCTGCAACCTGTGTGTTTTTATGTGACTGGGCCACAGCTGCAGCACAGCCACATGTGAGGAGGTGTGGTTTGACCTGAGTGGACACGTCGAGAGCATGTATCTTTTCAAGTCTCTCCAGAACCACAGTTCCTTGATGACATGTTGTTGTGAAGGGATGGAATGATGGGAAATTGAACATTTCCCAGAAATAGTGCAAATGTGTTCCCTAATTCCCAGGACCGAAAAAAAAAAACCTCAAAATACAGTTGCATCCTTTTTTGCATGACCTTGTGTTTGACTGACTACAAAATAAGAACAATCAAAGCCACTGAGGGTTTGGTATTAATTGAATACATCAAGTTTTTTGGGGTTTTTTTTTTGGTGTTGCTTTGTCATAGACATTCTCATCTCATTCAAGGTAAATAAACTTCTCTCTGACACAGTGAAAACTAATCAGTACATCCTACGCAACATTAGAATTTATTTCATGGCTGTTGTATTATGATATAATATTCTTAGATGCACATAATCCAACCATGACTGGATGTATGTGTCAGTTTTTTTATTATTAAAATGACTTCAACAATTACTCAGCAGTGGGTGTGTGTCAGTGACGCTGTGTGAACTGTCAGTTCCTAAAAATAACCAAATTATCAGTTACATACCACTGCACATTACAAGTGTAATTTCCCCAAAGAATTGTTTATCTATAGCAAAATGGATTTTTAAGATATGAGTGATCTACACTAAGTAATCCACACTAATATATTTGTTTGCATTAGTGCTTACTATCTCTCAGATAAAGAAACATGTCAATTTTTCTTCGCTTACATGTGTATTTTTGGTCCATAAGTTTTGACATTTCCTCCTCTTCCTTCACAGATGCATGTGGTACACTACAATTCAGACAAGTACTCCAATATGTCCATGGCTGTGGACAAATCGGACGGCCTGGCTGTGCTGGGTGTCCTGATCGAGGTGAGTCCACCGTGGACTGTGGGGTGGGTGATGGTGATGTGTGAATTTTTATGGAGTGGAAACATCTAATTATGTTTTCTACACAGGTTGGGGAGTTCAATCCAGCATTTGAACAGTTTCTAAGGTTCATCAATGGTATCAAATACAGAGGTGAGTTAAATTATGATCTACACATGACCTGTGGCAAAAAGGGTTTTAGTTCTTTTGTTTTTTGTGGTTTGAGTATTTTATCTCCTCACTGCTTCATCCATGTGGACATAACAGATTCCTCCTGATGTTAATAGATGGTAAAGAGTTTGTTTTGTCATTTCAACTGTCAGATCAGAGAGTGCAGGTGCCTGGTTTTAACGTCAGAGCGCTGCTGCCGGCACGTCTGGATGAGTACTATCGTTACGACGGCTCCCTGACGACTCCTCCGTGCTATCCCAGTGTGCTGTGGACAGTGTTCAGGAATCATGTAACAATATCTCGCAAACAGGTTTGACATTTTAATTTTTAAAACAGCCAACGTTGCAGTGACATTACACTTGATTGGAGTGGAAACATTTTCGTGCGTAACTTGCTTTTGTTTTGCTGTGTCTTTTTAGTTTTTGGCCCTGGCAACAGCCCTCTACTCCTCCCATGCCCAGGACTCAGCCCCTGTGCCACTGAACGGCAACTACAGGAAACCACAGCTCACTGACAGCCGAGTTGTCCTGGTATCTTTTAAGGAAGGTAAGTATGGTCTTCAAAACAGGCTTGCTGTTTTTTTTTTTTTTTCTTGAAGCATGAGTCAAAAGGTCACATGAATGACATAGCCACTGCGCTGCTTTAAAAATGGCTAAAGGAGAGGTTTGGTTCATTTGTGGGCATTTACTCTTCTGCACACAGCTGTCACACTGGCTTTGGCGTGTATGGTATCACCTGCTTGTGGCTGAGCTTAAATGTTGATAATGTTTAAACTTGATTGACTTTGATGAGCTCGTTTGAAAGTAGGGCATCTTTTAAGACCCATCAAATTAACCCCTCGTTCTGACATACTGGGAATGTCTGCAGCCCTCAAATTTGTCTTTAAAGGCTTACTTTGATGTGGTTGCCTGGTTTACCACACTGTATGGTATTTAGGTCCATACAGTGTGGTATGAATGTGCATGTTTTCCTCGTTTTCAGTGCTTCCCTCTCAGAGCTATGCTTTCCTAATGGGACATGTTTTGACATGACACCATGGGATCCTATGTTATTAGCTTTCACGAGTGGCACTTGGCGACCGATGGCTTGTGCTTCTAGAGTACCGCTATAGGCAGCGCTGTTGCATGCTGGGCGCGAAGGCCCTGAGCCGTTCCCCACCTCCTGGGACGTCTAACAACATTGGCTCTGTGTCTGATGCAGGCAGAGGACTGCATGGCACTCTTACAGTCACATCTCCACTCACGAGGAAGCGAATCATTCAGCAGCTGCTGGTTGGCGACCTCGCAGACCTGGCTGATGAAGGGTTGTATCAGCTCCTACCAAGCGGCTCAGAGAAGCTCCACGCTGCCAAGAAGAAAGACCTCAAGAGCGAGCAGCGTCAGAGTCTGGCCAAGTCCAAACAACAAACGCCAAATCCATCCCTTTGGAAGAAGAGCCAGACCAACCGCCATGTGGGAAAGTTTGGGCTGGGTGAAGATGCACTGTGCTACGTCTCACTGGAGCAGAGAGTTTTCCATCAACTCAGACAGTCCCACGCTGAGAATCAGCTGGTCAAGACTCTCAGAGATGCAGTTTTCCCTGAGCTTAACCTCATGAGCTACCTGGACTGTAAGTCAGACTTAGCTCTCCCCACAATCAGACACATTCTCCGTGGACGGCCGACAGATGAGGCTTTCGAGTTAGATCGCTCTCTAACAAATGCCATGAGGAAACAAAGAAAGCCTTCCACAGCAATTAAACAAAGTGTGCCGATTACAAAGTACAGCGGTCTCTCCCCTGCCGCCGTTCCCAGGAAACCGCACGGCCAGGGTTATCCACATCCTTGGCTTTTGCCAATGGAGTGGGAAGACTAGTGAGATTCCTGACATAGTTGGGACTCACATTGTCACTTCATGTAGCAGACATCAGTTGTGTGTCTCATAATTTAAAGACTAATTTTCAAACTGCATCCCATATTTCCATGACCCAGCCTTTGCTTAATGTATTTAATGTTAAATTATTCTCTCCTGTGTGTGCACATATTACAATTTTTATCATAAGAAGACTCATTTTTGCAAACTCAGTCAGATGCCTAACCAGAGAACACCAGTGACTGTACTAAGTACTGTAAGAGGATTTTTAAATATTACAGCTGTCTCTGTTTGTATTGTTTCATCCTGAACATCTGAGAAATGTTTACATTAGAGCTTTAGGTGCCTTTATGCATTTTTGCCTCACTGAACTGCTTTGAAATGACATGAACCCAAGCACATGTTTCAAGTGTGACCGTCTATATGCGTCGAGGTACATAAAGTACACAAAATGTCTGACAAGGAACATTTATAGCATTATACTGGACGCCAAGTCCAGTCCTATAGTATGACAACTGTGGAGCTATACTAGTAATTATTGTCTTACAGAATATAGAGACGAGACTCAACCAAAAGAATTTTGAAGCTAGAGCTTCAGCTCTTTTTGTAACTTTTCTGTCTTCTCTTGCAATTTGTATATCTTTTCAAATTTCCATTTACAATAAGCAAGTAAACCGGTATATATATATAAACTATTTTCAATAAAAGCATCTCACTAAATCATACATTTCTTCCCTATTTTCACTATTTCACTCTGAACCTGTGGAGCTGTTTTGTTTACCTGTGTATGTTATTTTCTATGACATGTTTGTTCTTTGCAGGGTCACAGAGGGTAGGTGGCTGCTGGTATACTGTGTGTGAGGAGGGCAACGTGGAAAGAGACTCAGTGTTATATTTAACTTATACATTTAACCTCCCTCTACAGGATAAAGTGGGTATAGAAAATGGATAGATGGACATTTAACTTCTATATATATATACAAAGTGGGGCCTTCCTGTGTGGAGTGTGCTCTCCCTGAGTCTGTGTTGGTTTTCCTTTGAGGACTCTGTCTTCCTCCACAGTCCAAAGACATACTTGTTAGGTCCATTGATGATTCTACATTGGCCTTACATGTGAGTGTGAGTAGTTATCTGTTTAGGTCTTATACCTGCAATGGACTGGTGATCTGGTCAGATCCCTTTGCAGGATATAGAGGGAAGAGGAGATGGATAGATGTAGACAAACGTGTGTGAAGTATTGAAGGTTTTGAACTGTTGGACAGAAGCAAAAGGCAGATTAGAAAAAACTATCGGGACCATTCAGAGGGTTTAGATTTGTCTGCTGAGTTTTGTTGTTTTTTTATGTGTAAAATGTGGTTAATGGTGTTATCTAGGTTGGTTAAGCCATATTCAAGGTAAAAAGTTGGAGGTAAACTATTGAAAACTGTTTCAGACTGTGTGTGACTGTGTGTTTGATAGAAAATGAAGACAGATCCCAGAATTACATGACACTGGTTATACAACTGAGACGTTTCTTGACACTTTTCTAAATGATGACGTGAGGAGACGGACGTGCAGCTGGACTTTGCGATGAAATGGCCTCAAAACTTTTCCCTAACACCATGTTCATTATATCTCATTGTGTTTAAACTGTCAGCTCGAGTCATGAGAAGGTTTGTCTCACAATCAACATCATGAAGTTGTGATGTCTCCTTATCTGTCATGAAATTTGTTGACACTTTACCTCCATTCCTTGCTGCTGTTTGAATTTCCTTTTCACCACTTCTCTCTTTCTCTCTGTTGCTCAGATGACCAATCTTGGATAAACACCGGTATGTTGCTTTTGTATATTTTGTGCGTCCATCTTGTCCTATGTTGTCTTCAACTTCATCTCACACTTTAGTCAGCATCATGGGATCCTACTTTTTTAACATCTTGTCTTCTGTTGTGGGTTTTTACGGAAGCCCTAAAAGGACATGGTTAACTATATTTTTATTTTCTCCATTTTTCTGTGATAAGATAATTTCAGTGGTTTGCTCGAGATCTCAAGTTATTTATCTCGAGAAAACGAAGGTCGCTTTCCCGTACTTTTAGGGCTTCCGTAGGTTTTGAACAAATCAGTCAAATCAGTCATCAATCATATGACATTTTCTTTGTTTAAATTTAACTCAATTAACCTAAATGTGTGTTTTTTGTTACTAAATACTTTTATGTCCCAAAAATTGTTTTGTTGATTGCTTTCAGTTACAATAATTTCTCTCTACTTAAAACACACACACAGTACACATAACAAATAAATAAAACATATCAAAAACAGTGCAAAGTCACTACCTTTGTGTTTGTGCTGCTCCATGCTCTGCAGGTTTACTGGTTCCCACCCTGGTGAGCTCAGCACTGGGATTTGTTCTTGTTGTCTCTTTAGTGTGCTGTCTATTGAGGCAAAAAAGGTAAGTAAAGGGCACAAACAAGACTATAACTGTACTTGTTAAAATGTCTAATTGCACTTGTTAAAATGTCTCTTCACATAATAACTTACAGTATTTGTGGAATTAAAAAAAACTTAGACAACAGCTAGTCCACTTCATTGTTTTTACCATTAAGAAAAAACTTACCACAGATCTCAAATCAGGTTTTCCCCATTTTCTTTCTTTCTTTTTATTCTTAAAGAGTCTATGTCTGAAAGTACTAAAAGAACTTAAGAGGTTGAGATATATGCCACAAACTGTACATTTGTGAGTGAGAGTATTTCCAGAGAAACCTTAACTGACCCACACATCTGGGGCTTATGAGCCAAGGGGTTGTATCCTCATTATATGGGATATTTTGGGGAATTTATACACTCTGCTGTGCCACTCTTAGTCACCCTGGAGAGTGTGACGCCACATAAATCATGAACCCATTTTGTGTAATTGTGGCTTGCTATAAACAACTAATAGCACCCTGGAGAGTATTCTCTTTGGTTGGCATTACTGTGTGACTTGGAGGTTTGTTGTGGTACGTAGTTACACATGTGACCGTTTCATTTTGGGAAATATAGCTATTAAAGAGTGACTAGCAACACCATAACTTACCATGTGGAGCGTTGATAAAGATAATAAGAATAATAATCTTTATAGCAGCAGATGTAGGATATATGTTTGCTTCTGTCAGGACTGTGTAACAACATGTTTACGGGAGGTGAATTCAGACGGGAAGCTTCAGTGCTATAAACATTATTAACTTCTAAAATCTTACAACTTCTACATGAAGGAGGAACCAAATCTGGGGAAGGTGAGAAGAAAAGAAAATTATGTAAATGAATAGGAACTAAAATTTAAATAAGCTAAAACAAATTTGAAACCTCTCTAAATGTGGGAATATTTACTATATATTAAAATATCACAATGATTTTGGTGATAGAATCACTTGTTTGAATGTTTTAGTACAACTAAAAGTCCTGTGTTTTTAAAGAACTGAAGAAAAAGTAACATTAAATATACAATGATGAAGCAGTCCAGAAGGAAAATGTGTTTTAAAGCTGTGTCCTCATGGGTGAATATCCTGGTGCCTCTTACATTTCTTTATGCTCAAGATACACAATCAACCTTTGTCAGTGGGAAATGTGACAGTCTAATCACAGATGGATTCCTGGATCAACTATTCTCTGTTTATTGGTGGCTAACCTCTTGTTTAAATAGCCAATTGTAGTAGAAAAATTTAACAACTCAAGAGTCACAGGGTAAAAAGAGTCTTCTCGCTTTTAATTGTACGTCACATGACATCCCCACATCATACATCATGAAACTAAATACCAACTGTTATCTTGAAGGCAAATAAAATGTCCACAAGAAATGCTTAATGACTATAAAATAAACCTACAGCTGAAAAGAGAAGGCTCTATTTAAGACTACAAAGTGCATGTGTTTGAATGAATGCTCCATTGTTCTTTTGTTTCTTAGATCTGCTGCTGAACAGGACAAAAGCAAACGTGCTGGATACAACACTGGAGACAGAGACGAGTACGGCTCGAGAGTATAGCTCATTGTTCTGGAGCTCGGTTGAAAGAGACTGAATGAAACTTAAACAAGACCATGAGACCATTGTCCATCTGCACTACTCATTGTGTTTTTGTAAAATTATTCTATGGGTCAGTTTGGAGATTTATGGAAGCATGCTGGGTTTAAGTATCACATGACTAAGTTTGCATGCCGCTCTGGGGTTTTGGGGAAGTACTTAGTCTTCTCAAGCCACAGTCTGGACGTCCTTTGCTGTGTTGTGGCGGGCAGAGCGTGGTGGACCTCCATGCTGGATGTTTTGTACTGTATAACTAAGAGCAAGGCAAGCAGCTGTCCACTCTAATCCCCTTTATTTAACTGACAGGATGTGCTCTGTCTCTTAAGGAGAGCTTCAAGGCAGGCAGAGCAGGGCCAGAGCTGAACTGGTGAAAATCTCAGGTCAAGTCAGACCATGGCACCCGTTCCCTTGGGCTGTCCCCAGCATGGTGGAAAGCCCAACCACAGTCCAAACAATAGGGGGACAACAGTCGACAGACGTCCCTGACGGTAGGATGGCCTGAGAGGGATGGGCTGCACCACAGTTCCTCTAACCCTGTACTTAGAGTTGCTCTATGGATTTTATAATAAAAGGGTGCTTAGCTTCATACCAACACAGCTCCTTCCCTGTGAATAATGCTGAGGAATAAAGGCTTTTGTGTTTTCAGGCTACAAGTGGGCTGACCCCTGACCCCAGTCCGCCTGTCAGATCACAAGACTCACTTCCCAGCACTCCTGAGAGCCTCTCAGTTAGACTGTAGCCTGCACATTTATTCACAGCACTGTGGATAAACTGGGGACTTTGTATATCATCATATCATCTTTCCAAGGTTTCCCTTTTATTATATCTTCTGATAATGTTATACATTTCTTTTAGGTCATTTTAAATGTCCCTGTGTTAATAGAATGTGTATATTTATGGCATTACAGATTACACTTTTACTGTAAGCCCAATGTTTAGATAGTTACTAAATTAAATACGGTGTTGAAATGACAGGACTAAAGGGTAAAAAGGCATTAAATGACCACAGTAAATTCTCTTCAGTTGGGTGGTCCACTCAATCTTTTTAAAGACAAGACTTTTTTGCATACTCGTTGCATTTCACCCTTGATATCTTGTTTCATTAAATATATGTGTCATTAAATGTGTCAGGATGTATTTGCTTTGGAAATCACATTTTTTAAGAAAAAGTTGTCTCAAGTTGTTTCTATTTGTACAATAGATGTACATAGCTGCTGTCATGTGAAATGAAAAAATAAATAAAATAGGCATGTGTTTTCAAATACAATTTGTACTTTCTCTGTATTCTGGATAGATAGATAGATAGATAGATAGATAGATAGATAGATAGATAGATAGATAGATTATTGATCCCTTGCATGAAATAATTTCTTTACGACAGCAACAACAAAAACACTAGATACCCCACAACACTGAAAGCGCAAGGCAAGGAGTAAAAATATCTGAAATACAGAATATGTACAATAAAAAAGTAAATAAAAATAGAATAGAATAGAAAAATAGTATGAACAATAGAAAAATAATATGAACAAAAGAAGCAGATCAATAAATAATAAATACTCAGCGTAATACTACCCAATATATGTATATAACTAGCATGCAAAGTCCATAAGAACCCTTACATTACATTTAATACAATAATTTACCAGCTAATAAGGTCCAATGTTGTACACTATCTCTTTTCAACCTACTGTACAAAGTTCACCTGCCATCATGACCGCGGACAGAGTCAGAATCATAGACTGTATATCAGAATACACTGCTACATTGTTCCCACTTGTTGAAGAGCACCGCCATCTAGCGGCCGCTCACCCTAAATGCAACAATTTACTGTTTTACTTCCGGGTCTTGAGATTAAAGTGTATCGTGCACAGTTTTCGTGCCCCTTTGTTGTGTGCACTGTTTAACTGCAGATCAGAGGGGGTTTGTTTCGTGATGTATCACCAGCCTGTGCTGAAGAACAGGCGCACACTGCTGGAGAGAGCGGAGAAGTTCATCTCTGATGTGTATTTCACAGACTGCAATCTGAGAGGACGGTGAGACTTCACAGCTGCACACTGTCTGTATTCAACTGAACTGATGGATAAAGCGGCTACAGCAAACAGCTGTTTATCTCATGCATTCATATCACACTACACAGCGTAAACCTCAGAGACTGCACATCAGGTTCACAGTGTTTCAGCATAACCTTTTGCACACCAGTTTGCATTGGTGCAAATGGGGAAAATACACATTTGAATCACTGCACTGTCTACAAGGAAGTGTGTTAGGACCCAACGGTAACCTATTAGTTATTAACACCTGACCTACTTTACTCCAAGTGGCCTACTGGACCAAATAAGACATTAAGGTCTTAGTCTGTTCTAAACTGTATGAACATAACGACCTAAATAGAAAGTCCACAGGATGCTTCAGTGGTCTGACTGTTAGTATCTGTAAATTGTTTATACAGGGCAGGACAGTCTGAAGATACTTTCTGAGTTTAGATACTAATGTTTGAGGTTAGCTCTGTAAAAAAACAAAAACAAAAAAACCCAAACTGAGATAGTGATTTATGATTTTAGGCTGCATAAGTAAGTTTAACATGACTATTGTCAATGATTGGTTACCACAGGCTTTATGGACACTCTTGCCCACTGGAATCCCTCACCTCCTTCCTTTCTCCTAAACGGATCACCTTCGCAGAGGCTTCCAAGCAGAACTTTGTACCCTATAAAGTTGGTGACACCTTTGGACCGACGTGAGTAATATATCCTCAGATTTTACTACCCTCAGATATTTAATCCCTCAAAACCTGGCACTAACCCCAGCCTTGATGCATGTTGCAGGTGGTGGACCTGCTGGTTTAAAGTGACCCTGAACATCCCTGAGTCCTGGAAAGGGAAAGAGGTTCATCTTGTGTGGGAAAGTGATGGGGAAGCAATGGTTTGGAGAGATGGACAGCCTGTTCAGGTAATGTTGCAGCTGTTTTAATTTGGCCAGACTTTTGTGCTGAAGCCATGTGCAGATTTAATAGCAATGTGTATTGTACTGTTTTGATTTGCAGGGCCTGACCAAAGAGGGTGAAAAGACAAGTTACATCCTGTCTGACTGTCTGAAGGATGAAGAGCCCCACAGGTCAGCTGACTAAAACACACAGACTGTAGAAGAAATGGATGAAGTAATTGGGTTTCAACAAACTCTGGCTCCAACTGATTTCAATTCGGAAATCCTCATTTCAATCATGACATACACAGTCAATATTTTTTTCTTCAAGTCATTCACATGTCATTCGCTAAAGTCAGCTCTACTTATCAGGTATCTGTTGGTCCATCTGAAAATCATTTCATCATTGAGTAGATATTAGACAAGTTTGGTCTCCAGTGAGATCAGCTCTGAGCTCCAGTCTCATACAACCTGGGCAGTGTCCTCAGGTTCAAGGGAGAAACCCACCTCCTCACTCCTCCCTATTTTTCCAAATATGGTCACTTCTGGGTCCAAACAACCAACACGATGATGTTCAAATGCCAAACTACTGGCTTCACAATGCTAGTTCAGTGTGTGACCTCCCGTTATCTTCATCCATTCTGTACACAGTCTGTGCTAAAACATGACTTTATTGCTTCTTCTGCAACCATGTTGACTGACTGACATTGTCTTATATATTTGTCTCTCACTTCAGTATCACCCTTTATGTGGAAATGGCCTGTAATGGGCTCTTTGGAGCTGGTCAAGGCTCCATGATTGCTGCTCCAGACCCAAACAGGAAGTTTTCAGTCCAAAGAGCCGAGCTGGTGATATTTAACAGGAATGTCAGGGAGCTACTGACAGATTTTGAGATGCTTGTTGACATTGTAAAGGTACTGTCACCCAAACCAGAGCATGTTGACACTTTCACTTACTGGAATAAGAAAGTATAATTAAGACAAACATAAACTTCTGTACTTTCCCTTTCCAGGAACTTGGAGAGGGAGAGCAACGAGGCTACCAGGCGCTGTTCACTGCCAATGAAATGGTGAACCTCTGTGACCCCTTTGATCCCAGCTCTTTCTCCAAAGCACACAGTCTGGCTCGCAACTTCTTCAGCCAGAGGAACGGAGACAGTCAGCACAGTGTGCATGCCATGGGTCACTGCCACATAGACTCAGGTTTCCATTTTTATTTGTTTTATGAAGCAGAAGACTATGTTTTTATTTATTTATAATGAAGTAGATAACACTGTAAATCTTATTTATGCAAGATTTATCGAGGCTACTTTAAGGCCGCTAGTTTTCATAAAAGGATGAAGCATGGTCACATTTATCATCGTGAAAATGTAATAGAAAATGCAGATTTTTGTCAAATGTGTTCATGTTTGTGATTCTTAGCCTGGCTGTGGCCTTATGAAGAGACCATTCGCAAATGTGCTCGAAGTTGGGTGACGGCGATCAATCTAATGGAGAAGAACCCAGAGTTTGTCTTTACTTGCTCTCAGGTAATGATGCCCTCATATTGTTTTATATACAGCATAAAGCTTCTACAAATCAGTGCAGCTCTCTCCAGTTTGTTGTGTTTTTCTCTTGGTCCAGGCCCAGCAGTTCCAGTGGGTGAAGAGCTGGTACCCAGGACTCTTCTCCAGGATTCAGCATTATGTACAGAAAGGCCAGTTCATTCCAGTTGGAGGAACATGGGTGGAAATGGTAAACTTATTTTAACTGCAGTATTGAGCCTACTTTGCTTCAGCCCTGTTTATGATGACCATAATGACCTAAGTTAACTTGTACCAACGACACATTTGCCTGTTAGGATGGTAATCTGCCCTCAGGTGAGTCCATGGTCCGCCAGTTCCTGGAGGGCCAGCGCTTCTTTAACCAAGAGTTTGGGGTGCATTGCAAAGAGGTAGGTCTTAAAACATCAGGTGAATTCACCTCTGTATGAAATGTCATTTTTGGAAACTTTTGGATCATATTTGGTTATAATATAAAGATGTTTTCTGTGTTCTTCAGTTCTGGCTTCCTGATACTTTCGGCTACTCTGCCCAGCTTCCTCAAATAATGCAGGGCTGTGGCATTTCCAATTTTTTGACACAGAAACTCAGCTGGAATTTAGTCAACACCTTTCCTGTAAGTGCGCAGCACACTCTCTAAACTTCAAAAACTGTGGAAAAGTTTTAGTTTTAATTTTGATTTCGTTTTACCAAAGCACAACACCTTTTTCTGGGAGGGTCTGGATGGCTCCAAGGTTTTAACTCACTTCCCTCCTGGAAATTCCTATGAAATGAAGGGCAAGATTGAAGACGTAAGTTTAGATTACAGTGAACACAACTCAACATGGTGAATGTTGAGTCTATAAAAGCAGAGTTTACAATCCACACAAGGCTTCAGTCCAGCTGTATTTTTCTCTGCCCACAGCTGGTAAAAACTGTGAAGAATAACAAAGACAAGGGCAGAGCCAACCACAGTGCAGCATTGTTTGGTTTCGGGGACGGTGGCGGTGGACCCACACAGTTGATGCTGGACCGACTGCACCGTGTTCAGGACACAGATGGACTTCCCAAGTCAGTTCCTGTCCCACTCTGTAACTCAACACATCAGAAACAATAAACACTCCCAGGCTGAGCTGGAAACACTTACCATGTATGAATGTGTCATACATATAAAGCCCAGTTTTCCCGCACTGTGTGACTTCATGTTTTAGGATAGGTGCGTCAGCATGTAGGCTGAGGATTCGTCAGAGATTGTTAATTACCCAGGGATATGAGTGATGTCTTGTGAGGTCATAATGAGGTTGTAGAATTCAATATGGTTTTGTTTTACTCAGAATAAATAACAAAGGGGTAACCACACACATAATTGCTCACTTCCATCTACATTTTTTTTTCCCAGGGTCCAGTTGTCCAGTCCTGACCAGCTGTTCTCTCAGCTTCAGGCTGACTCTGCCCTGCTGTGCACTTGGACCGGAGAGTTGTTTCTGGAGCTGCACAATGGCACCTACACCACACAGGCACAGGTAGAATAAAGATGAGTAGAAGTAGATGAGTAGAATAAGCAGAAATGAAACTTTCTCTGTCTCTGTGGGGCTGATAGGAGAAACACAACAGTAGAAAATACAACATAACCAGATTGCTATTTATAATATAACAATAAAATATAGTAAATACATATTTTCGAGGTAGACATATTAATAGTTCTCAGCTTTATGACTCAGATTGTATGGTGAAACTTGATAGGCAAGTATGTGTTCATGCTTCTAAAAATAGTTTTTAAATATATAAAGGTAAAATACAATATAATGCATGGTCTTAACTCCTGTCAAATTAAATGAAAGATGAATATGCTACAAGCTATGAATGTGTTAAAGCCTATTTAAATGTTTGCGCTCATTGTGTTATCTCTTTTGTTGTCTCCAGATTAAACGAGGAAACCGCCAGTGCGAGACGCTGCTTCATGATATTGAGGTAGCCAGCAGCCTGGCGCTGTGCCGAGACAGGGCGTTTCTGTATCCTGTGGAAAAACTAAAAGAGCTCTGGAGGTTCAGACACTACTATTAAAGTTTGTAAAATTATTAAATGAATAGTCTCTGTTTGTAAATGGTTTCTTTGAATTTTCTTATAGGCTGCTTCTTCTAAACCAGTTCCACGATGTGATTCCCGGCAGCTGTATAGAAATGGTTGTAGAAGATGCACTTAAGTATTATGAAGGTACAGTTTTTTTTTTCTTACTGTCAATTAAGATCCCAGTCATGTTGCTGTACAGTTTTTACTCTCTGTCGTAGACATCCGTAGTGATGGTGCTGCACTGCTGTGTGGGGCATGTGAATCCTTGGGATCAAAAGGCAGCTCCACCGGCGTGTTCAACTCTCTGCCGTGGGAGCGACATGAAGTCATCCAGATTCAAGAGGGCACTGGAAAACCTGGTCTAGGTATGTTTGATAGTTACAGTATTTGTGTTGTGAACCCTCCCAAACCACAACTTTACATCAAATGCTCTGTGGTATCTGTGGCACTGCAGCTCTGGTGAGAGCTCCCAGTATCGGCGTGTCTACTGCTGAAGACACACAACCTGAGAGTCCAGTCTCTGTCACTGTTCAGGTATGTCCTGTATATAGAGACATAATCCACATATGTTATATTACGCTGCCATTTAACTTGGCTAACTCAGTGTTTGGTAACCTTATAGGCCGATGGCACGGTCGTCATGGAGAATGGGATCTTACAGACTGTCATTAACAAAGATGGCACTTTGGCATCACTGTATTTGATCAATGCAAACAGGTGCTGTGAGACCACATTTGAAACACTGGTGTATTGTGTATTGTCTGCTTCTGCTGCAATAACTACTTCATATTTGTCTCATCCCTCAGAGAAACCATCTCTGACAGCTGCTGTGGAAACCAGTTTGTCATATTTGATGACGTCCCCCTGTACTGGGATGCTTGGGATGTGATGGACTATCATCTGCAGACAAGGTTTCAGTCATTACAGTTACATCACTATTTGGCAAAAAAGCTTTTGGCATCTTAAGAACCTTCACAGTATTTACTGAAAATGATGAAATGAATGTCATAGTTAAAACTAAGAGTAAAAATGACCTAATAGGAAGCCGGTGCTGGAGGTGGTGCAGCTGGCTCATGTGGTCTCTTCTGGTGGGCTTCGTGGCAGCGTCAGCTTCACCCTGAGGATCAGTGATAAAAGCACAATCACGCAGGAGATCGTCATGGATGCCATGTGTCCTTACATCAAGTTCAACACAGAGGTACAGTGTAATATTTGTGAGATGCAGTATTTGGACTTTTGTAGTCACGTTAGAAAAAGATCTTGGAAACTGTGAATGTCTTCAGCAACAGTATTTATTAAACACTTGATCAAGAAAGGTATCATCCTTTGGAGGGTACTTTACTTTTGTCAGAGAGTATGTCAGTAATTCCACTTTGTCCTTGCACCGAGTCTTACATATGTTATCAACCAGATGTCCCAGAAGATGATTGGTGTTGACACAGAGACATGAAAAATTCCCACACAACGGATACTGTAGCTTACTAAACAACAAAAGACACAAATGCTGATATAACTAGAAGTGCATGTGGCTGCATCTTCCACTTTCAGGTGCATTGGGAAGAGTCACACAAGTTTCTCAAGGTTGAATTCCCTGTTCGAGTACGCAGCCCTAATGCTACATATGAGATCCAGTTTGGCCACCTGCAGAGACCCACACACAGGAACACTTCGTGGGACTGGGCCAGATTTGAGGTATGAAGCAGGAGAGTGATCTTCACCAGTGTTTGAATAGCAGAAGTAATTCTGTTGAAATCTTTTGTACTCTCTTCATCTTCCCATCATGTTTTCTTCCTCAGGTTTGGGGTCACAAATGGGCCGACTTGTCAGAGCACAACTTTGGGGTTGCGTTGTTGAACGACTGCAAATATGGTTACTCCGTCCACAAAAACACAATGACCCTGTCCCTGTGAGGTTTCCCACTGTACATGTATCACTCCAGCAAATGTTGCAGTACAGTTAATCCACATTTAAATAACACTTAATGCCTTTCTCTCAGGCTAAGAGCACCTAAGGCCCCAGATGCCACTGCGGACATGGGGACTCATCATTTCACATATGCAATCATGCCACACACAAGTAAGTTCTACTAGTTTTTCTAATGTGTTTTTGAAAACAAACTATACTTGTGACTGTGTGACTGGTTGGACACACATGTAACATGTGATAATCATGTGTGTCTTTTCTATAGGATCCTTCCAAGAGGCTTCAGTCATCCAGTGTGCATACAACCTCAATTTCCCTCTGAGGGTAATCAGGTGCAGTCCTGACTCTGTGCCCTGGAGCGCCTTTTCTGTCAGCGCAGAGTCTGTTGTACTAGAGACCATCAAACAGGTAACACTCAGGCACAAACGAAAATCATTATGAGCTTTATTAATGCTAGACTTAATGTGTTTATTTATTTACTACAACAGGCTGAGGACGAAAAGGGGGCACTAGTTGTGCGGCTCTTTGAGTCACATGGAAGCAGCGTGACCACAACCCTGTGCACCACCCTTCCGGTCAGGGAAGCCTGGCAGTGAGTGTTTCACTTTTTATAGACTTATTGTCAGAAATCGTTGACGCATTGTCTCCTTTTGAACAAACCCTTTTCTTTCCTTTCAGTTGTGATCTCTTGGAAAGACGAGACCCAACCAAGCCAGCACTTTCTCCATCACAGGGAATCACTCTGGACTTCAGCCCCTTTCAAATTGTGTCACTTCTGCTCATCTTGTGATTACATCTTGTGACATTTTTCCAAAATCTCAGGAACATGACAGTTGATTGATTATTGAACATGATGTGGTGCTGATCTATTGACAGTTTATTCGGACAAATGACTGTAGCTTCAAATAAGTAAACACCTTAGTACAGCGTTTGTAGAAATTACTTTATTTAAAAAGTAT
Source organism: Pseudochromis fuscus (assembly GCA_900323345.1). Lineage (NCBI taxonomy): Eukaryota > Metazoa > Chordata > Actinopteri > Pseudochromidae > Pseudochromis > Pseudochromis fuscus. The sequence continues at coordinate 7,525 of OOFC01028987.1, read as the reverse complement.
TTAATAGTATAAAAATATAAAATAGTCAGTGGTTGTTGCTGTTATATCAGGCCACTCTCACTTTTCGCTTCAGTAAACCTGCAACAAGAACAATTATTAGATAACAATTAAAAAAATGAAAGTTTTTTTTTTTTTTTTTTTTACATAACTCCAAGTAGAAACATTTTTAGAAATGTCAAGAGCTAACCTGCAGTGGGCTCTGCACTACTGCTCTTCCTCCTACGTGCGTTTGATCTTGTTTCACGCTGTGGTGTGTTTACTTCTCGGGATTTTTCTGTCTTTCTGTTTGATCCGGCTTCCTTCAGACGTACATCCTTTTCTTTCTTTGGTGTTTTGGTCACTACTTCCTGTTTAACCACTTTTTTTTTTATGGTGCTTTCTGAGCGACTCCTGGCCACCTGATGAAATACAACTGGTGTTAGTTACAGCTGCAAAGTTCACTGCTGGTCAAGCAAGAAGTGACACCTTTCACCTTTTTCTTGTCTGTGTAATCATGGTCATTTTCTTTCTTTGCTCTCTTTTTTGCCTTGGGTGACTTTGAATCTTGAAAGACAATAAAAGGATGAGAAATAACGTGAGTTCTCAGGGACATTTCAGCTGTGCAGCACTCAGTTTTTTGTAAAAGTAATAGTTACCTTTTGGTGCCATTGGGCCTGGATCTCCCTGAAATTAGAACAGTGGATATGTTATAGTATCAATAAAAACATAAAATCCTCTGATGGACATTTGAAGTACAGGATTTTCCTTTAACTCACTCTAAACCACATTGTTCTGCCGTTATGGTCGCGGATGGATTTCATTCCATCCACATAGTAACACTGCAGCCAAGCCTCAAAGTCTGAGTAGTCCGCCTTCTCAGGATCGTAGCCCTTTCCACCTAAAGGCACAAAGGGGGTCATAGATCAGGTGGGATTTGATTGAAAGTGCATCATCAGTGAATAAGACAGAAACATTTATGTCAGTTTTCAGACAGTGGACCAGACGGTACTCACCCAGGTTCACCACCTCCAGAGGAACTGTATGACAAAGTCTGAGCACGTCACCCATCTCCTGTTTCACACTTTTCTCTTTAAGTCTGACTGGAGCCTTTTGGGTGGAATAAAGAAAACGACTGTTTTCAGAATTCAAAGTCGGTGGGTTTCATTAGCTACGTCTTCCTGTTTGAGCTCTTTCACCTTCGTGATCTCATTTTTCACAAGCTTCTCATTTTCGGACAAATCTTCTGACTCAAGACCTTCCAGTACAGTCCTGGCAGACACGAAGGGTGGGATGTTCAACCTAAAAAAAAAAAGATGCAGTACTTAAGGCCCATTCTTTTAGAAAACTAAAGACTCCTTTGTTTTCACTGTCTCCCCCATGGGAGACTTATTAAAGAAAGACTTAGTAAAGGAAGCCATTCATACTGTATCTGAGTGAAACCAACCTTGAAACTCAACAGAATTGATATTCGGTTTGTTTTGGTAATAACATCAACTATGCAACACCCGCCTCTCTCTTCAAATCAGAACCACACAAAAATAGAGCTTTACAGAAATAGGAGTTTATCCTATCCTACTTTATAAGCAATCAAAATAAACCAACAAAGAAATATCTTGTTGATTTCTTGACCTGCCTTGTTGCTTTCCTTCTTGTTTCATTTTAAATGTGCATGGTACAACTATTATTCAAAGGCTTTCTGCCCTTCATGCCTTTGTTTGCTTATTTGTCCTATGTAGACACTGATCTATGAATTAGTAGTAATACAGGTGCAAATGACCCAAGTAAGTATATCTACATGAATATATATTTATTTCCTCTGAATGAAGAAATACTGTAATAAACAAATCTGACATCTGTACACAAAATCTTGAACTGACTTGGGGTTTGTGTTTATAAAAGCTACCATGAAGCCAATTATTACCGTGGCACTAAAAACAGAGTTGGCAGGGTGCTGTGATATACAGACTAAAGCTAAGTTTAATGTCATGCAATTTGTTTCAAAGTTAATATACAACTATGTGAACATGCAGTATTTGGGAGTTGTACACTACTGGTCAAACACCATAATAATCAGTGGTATTTAATAGACTAAACAATTATTAATTTTTGGTAAATATCAGGAGATTTCCCATCCATTGCAGTTTTGTATTTTTTGTATTTATCATGGATAATACCTGATCTAATTCATGATGTCATTAGTTCACCCTTAATACAGATCTGTATAATGCGTCACCTTTGTGCATGTTCATCACCTGAAAAGAATTTCAGCCCTCAGGTAGTTCCCGATACCATTGAAGTACTTTTGATTGAGCAGGACTTCACAGATGGGTTTGTCAAAGGCTCGGTCGGACAGGTGTGACACAACGTTCTCCCTGCAAAATATTTTACTGATCAGTGTGACAATACTTTTGGTCCAGCAGATGACACAAGTGACACTATCAGCAATACAAACCTGAAGCTTTTGTACTCAAACATGATGCAGGGTCCTCTTTCAGCCTGCCAGGTCCCATTGGGATGCCAACTGCCAAACCTGCGTGCATCCACAAAGCTTAGCACTCTGCAGGGCGTCTCTTTGGAATAAAAACGCAGATGGGCATGTTTGGGCAGCTCATCTTCGCTGGTGAAGCGGAAAAACCCTGACATCCCAAAGCGAAAGACTATGTCCATGGGTTGTTGTGCTTGTCCTCCTTTCACTCTCCGTGTGGGATCATCACTCTTCATGGGCGTCAGTGTGAGCTTCACTTCCTTCCCTCTGGAAGTGGCTGTGATGCGGTATGCCTCACAGGTGAAGGGCACATCAGGATTTTTGCTGACCTCAGATTTTTTAACGTGTCCACTGAACACCACTCCATTGCACATTTTGTTCACATACAGGCTGGCTAGGTGGAGCTCGGGACCCTCTGGCATTTTGCTGGAACAAATGAAGGTCTGCTGCAACTGCATAGGATAAAGAAAAGATTACATCACTAAATATCACATTCAAGATGATACCAGTAACCTCTGTGTACATTATGCAATTCAAAACCTGCAGATCATAATTTGAATACTCATTTGTCAGTGAGTGGTGGGATGTGAAATCCCGATCTAGTTAAACACCACTGCAGTTACACATAGAGCAAAGCCATGCACATTGTAAAACGTGACACAAAACCACCCTCAGCCCCTGCATAATTGTACACAGTACACAACATGAAACTCCGCAATGGTTTAACTTCTTCAGCCACAGACTAAACTGTATGACATCTTAATTTAGACACAAAACAAATACACATGGAGCGTGTTCTGAGTGTATTTTACCTATTTAACAGTTGTTTCTCTACATTGTACAAGGTGCCCATACACCTGCATCAGTGTTTCAGAGTTGTAAGTGAATGACTTACCAACACCTGGAAACAGAGATCGACCTCGGGATAGGTGCACAAACAAAATCTAAAGACTGTCCTCTGCAGTGCTGCTAACACACACGACGATGTGGTGCTACAGTGAGCAGGTATGGCTCTAACATACTGTATGGGCTGTAACCAGAATAATTTTACAGCGTGCTTCTTACAAAACTAGTTGTGCAACCACCGTGCGCCATCCCTTTAAAGGATATCGCGAGATTTCGATGATAGTCGCGGACGTGATCTATAAATCACACAATCGAGTACTTCAGAACTGAGTGGATGTTTTGTCGTGTTCCCTTCTAACTTAATGAAATAACTAAACGTCTAAACTGATTATATTCACAAAACACTGTAAATATATTGCACAGATGTTTCAGCCAAATAACAAGCGCAACTAAGCCAATGCATGATGGGATATGTAGGCGTTGCAGAAACGAGAGAGGAGAAGTATCTGTTTGCTTTTTATTTATGAGCACATGAAGGTAAAATGCAAATTAACATAACTCAAATTTAAATGTGTGAGAAGTTATAATATCCAGTAAATGTAATTACAGTATTTTACAAAAACTCAGTGAGAAATCACAGTCTGGAAACATTACCATCAGTTCTTACTAATGTTATAGAAAAATACAACAAAAAATCAATTCAGTCCAAATAAGCAATGGGCCTTTCACTTAACCTTTAATTAATTAAGTTAATTCTTTCACACTAAGTCAAACAAAAAGTTATTCTGTCCAAGATGTAAGTATGGCACTTCTGGCAGTTTATCAGGATCCTGTGTTTCCACCTCTTGATCATATACTGATGTCAGGCTTTCTTGTCCATTCTTCATTGTAATGCATTCATCATAGTCTGCGCCTGTTTGAGTTCTGTAGAAACACAGACAGAAAAATAATTAGTGCAATACAGTGAAATAATTTTTTAAAGAGAAAAGTTGTGAGAAAATATTTGAATTTTTTTTTTTAGATATTTGAGATACAAAACTGACCAGTAAGCAAGACTCTGAACTTGTCAGCAGAGACTGAGACAACAGTTGTTTCTGCAGAGCCTGACTCTGCCCCTTGTGTCTGCAGTTTGAGCTGAATCATTGGTTCATTCACCTCCCTCAGCTCACTGGAGCTCAAAGTGTAGTCGACGCGCCACGACACACTGTCTAGTCGTCCCACTGAAATACATTACAGAGCACAATTGACGGCAGCACTCAGTCGGCGCTTAGTCATCAGCCTCACAGAGGACAGCACTTTGTCACCAATAATTTTCACTTCCTCTTTGAAATGGGAAAGGAGACAGAAATACTCACATCTCAGGCTCGTCTCTCTTAGTTTGTCTTGTAGTGCAGAATGCTTGTCTTCATATGATTTGCACAGCCCCGTAGTGTGTTCTAAAGAAAGCCATGTCTTTAATTATTACCCATTTAAAATGTATGAGTAGTTAAAAGCACCTTAACACACTATCAGCAGAAGCACTAAGTCGATACAATAAAATAACTTTCATAGATCATGTAGTGGCCACACAGTCCTTGAAAAGTTTTTAACATCTATCAAATAAAGTGGAGGTCTTCAGAAGAACCGAAACAAAGAACACAATCTCAAGCTGGAAGAAAGTCATTGTGATTGTTTTGTAATGATAATGCATTAAAGTCACAATGCACCACAACATCCACCCTACCACTCAGCACTGTCCCTCCTGTAAAATGTAATTATACTGTGTCCGCTTGAAGCACCAGCTGAGTACAGGTTGTACTGTATCTCATATAATCAACCTCAAGCCTATTTTCTAAACTATGTAGAACTGAGGTGACTGTTTGTGTCACTCATGTTTTGACCTTTCTGAGTTCATAATTTGGAAACAATTTCACAAAGAAATGTGCAAATCTTGCAAATATAAATTTCTGCATTTGGTCAAGTTAAATTGGTCATATTATGTTTTCCACCTTTGTATTTGTTTAATAACTCATCTGTCTTTGGTTTTGTAGAAAATAATAAAGCATGAAACAAGATCTGTGCATGTGTAACTACAAATTATGCAACATAACCATAACTTTAATAACATAGATAAAAATCCACAATGACTTACCTTTAGGGAGACCGAGCTGCTGCAGCTCACTGGACAGAGATTCACTGTCAACATCATGCTTTGCTGCACTGGAGAAAATGAAGCTGAGCACTGCCACACTAGCTTTGATGTCTCCACTCTCTGCAAGAAGGATAAAAAAAAAAATAGAACAAAGACTTGACAAATACTAGCATCATAGGCTTAAAGTGTGCAAGACAGATTTAAGAACACTACAGGAATATAGCTTTGTGCATTTACTCAAGTACTGTTTTTAAGAACACATTGATTTACTTCTACTGCACATTATTTGGTAGTAATAGTTACTCTGTAAATTAAGATTTCATTCATAACACATTTGGTGATCTTATAAAACATGGACTATTGTTTCACATTAAAGAGTATTAAAACCTCCCCTAAAAAATGCTACTCACAAATTAAAGCATCAGTAACAATGATCCAAAGAGGAACATTTGTTTGAAAAATGAGTGTAATATACACTTTAAATACACAATTTGTACAAATACTTGTGTATGTTACTTTATGGAACTCTTCCTAAGGTAAGACTCTAAATCAGAGATTTCAATTTGCATTAAGGCCTTTTTAGACTTACATATATTTATATTTATATATGTGATGCCATTTATTTATTTTTTACATTTAAGTAACGTGTGCTTTTATAATGTTTGTTAGTCCTTGTCTTTTGGGACATTCTTCTAAAGGTTTCACTGTCTGTAAACTCACTGAGAAGAGTTGTTGGAGTCATACACACACACACACACACATTCATGTGTGTAGATAAACTTGAACATTAAAGGTATTGCATAGTCTTTTTTACAATTTATATTATAAACGTTTATCATATTCAGTTTAAGCATAAGCCATCGAGACAAACAGTCACATTGTTGTGGACAAAACACACAGTAGCAGGGTAAGCAGATTAAAATGCAGTAAAGATGATGATATTTTTCACTGCATACTAGTAGAAGGACTCTTCTACTTACCAAACTTTGCATCTGCAGTAAGCTTTGTGATTTTGTCATACTACAAAACGTGGGAGAGAAAACAGCATTGATCTGTATGTCATTGAAACATGTAGAATATGATGAATATGTACAAACATTTTAAACCACTTACGTCAATGCCATCGCCAAGCAAATCCTTCAACACTTGAGCACAGAGGAGTTTCATCTTCACACTTGACTGTTACATTAGTGAGACAGGAGACGCTCTCATTATTATACAAAAACTAAATACTAGACCGGAACTAAAAGCATAACACTGCTATACTGATCGTGTCGGGTTATTTGTACTCACAATTTTTGCTAATGTGCTGATTTCGGCGAGTACCCAATCAGGGCAGTCCAAATCTCCACAGAAACGGAACCGCTACAACAAGGAAAATCATTGCATTGAGTACAAAGACTGCACAATAACAAAAGTCACAGTCCTAAAACTGTATCAGTTCATTAGCTGTCCATCATCATCGGCTGCTAGCTTAAACTGCTAGCTCTGTAGCAGCGGCACTGAACGGCGACTGTGGGGGTAAATTACTGCTTAATACGTTTAAAAAATGCAATTAAATTGTACGCTACTTGAACTGGATTAAAAATAAACTAAATAGCACTTAATAACATAATTAATAACGAACGTATTTACCATGGCTGTCAGATACAGAAACCCGGAAGACTCGCGTTCTTCCTCATCCTGATTGGACGATAGGAGTGGGCGGGGCGGTTCTAAACATGTGACGATCCCATAGATAAATTAAGTATATACATACTGATATACAGTCTATGGATGGTCCTGATGCAACGCAGAGCAGAGGATTTGATGGACTGTTGAGATGTTGATTCAATTTTATTACCAATTTGAAGAGGTTTCGAGTGTGTTGACGTTTCTAATATTTAATCTAAGATTTCGAGATGGTTTTACAGATAAACCGCTACCGAATATGATACAGTCATATTTTACTGAAACATCAGTTATGTGAGATTGCATGCAGTAAATTAAGGGGGGTTTAATGTTTTGCCTACAGTTTTACAGACATGAGTGAGGAAGAAACAAAATTTCACTACAAACTACAACCTCTCTGATGGTGTCAACTA
>OOFC01028986.1:1456-12498 GCA_900323345.1 Pseudochromis fuscus | reverse complement strand
TGCGAGGAGAATCCTTAAAAAAATTCCTGGATCCAGACGGTGTTGCGGATCACTCCCAAAATGAAATCAGTTCTTCCTTTTCCCACTTCCAACATATCCTGAAAATTTCATCAAAATCCGTCCATAAGTTTTTGAGTTATCTTGAACACAAACAGACAGACAGAGAGACGATAAACGCCGGCAAAAACATAACCTCCTTGGCGGAGGTAAAAACGGCCTTAGTTTTGGATCAGTTTGCCACTGTGAGTCTGTATTTGGGTCCTGCTTCCTGCTGCATGACACCCTTTTATCATTTGTACCAAATGAAATCAGTTCTTCCTTTTCCCAATTCCAATCCTGAAAATTTCATCAAAATCCGTCCATAAGTTTTTGAGTTATCTTGCGCACAGACAAACAGACAGACTGACAGACAAACAAACAGATAAATGCCAGCAAAAACATAACCTCCTTGGCGGAGGTAAAAATTATATAATCCACAGACTCAACTGTGTGACTTCAATAGTCTTGTGCTTTGGGCTCAAAGTGTGGCCTCCAGGGTTTAAACAATCATCTGTGCATGTGATGGAGGAGTGCACAGTGCATGCAGGGGGCGTGGCCTCAAATGATTGAGGAGTGCACTTGCATTAAATCCGGTTGTTTTAGCCAAGATTATGCTACAATATATTTTCCCGAACTATATTTAAGGTCCCTGTTGAGGGCCAGCCTTCAATTTCATAAATTTCTGTTTTATTCCCATAAATTCCCATTAATTCCCATGGAAAGTTTCTTGCTTTCTTTCTTTGAAAATTCCCAGAATTTTGCAACCCTAGCTGTAAAAGATGGAAACATTCATATCATTCTGTAATATAATATAATATAAATCAAATTAGTAAATATCCCTGAATCCCTAAATCCGACACAGTGTCTTGTCTTCTAGTAGCTGGTAGATATCTGGCCGGGCAGGGGGCAAAGAGCTTAGGCTGAAGCAGTTGTTAAGGCGGTGGACTGAGGACACCGCCGCTCATTATCCAAGTGAGCAGATGATGACAGTAAACAAGGTAGAGGAGGGCATTCAAGCAGGAAGGCAGAAACAGAGAATCAACAGCTCAGAGCCTCCGTACACCGCATGAAACAAGCAATGCCAAGACTGGCGGCTTAATCATCTCTGGAAGTGTTTCTAAAACTCCTCCGCTAGTCCTCCCTGTAACACTGTTTGTAAGTTTCTGTTAACTGTTGTCGTGTGATACCACAGCAGTAAAGAAGTCGAATTAAAGACGCCGGTTTTGTAGCAATAATCTGCTGCAATATCCTAATACATATTATATATTTATGTGTTTCATACATTCTGAGTTAATTTAACATCAACCAAAAAAGGTGGTAATGAGTGATAAGGAGTTGTACTGTGAAAACAATCTGCGGTATATAAATCATTTAAACTTCATGACTTTTAATCCACTTTAAAATCCCATTTGAGGACCTACACTTTCTATTACTCTGCAGAGCCTCAATAGCATCGTCTGTCAAATGAGCGTCAAAACTAAATCTAACTGTGCAGCCTGCTGGCGGGAGGCTTCGTCTCACACTGGCTAATAGAGTTGTAAAGAAATAATTTGTACTTAGCACAGCATGGAGCTATAGCATAATTGTCCTGTAAAAATCACACCTTGATTACAACAGGTTTTGTGTCATTATCTTGAGGTGAGACGGGAACACATGGAGCTTTACACTAATTTATTTTCTTAATAATAAATGATAAAACATTACGTACTTGCTGCGTTTTCTAAATAAAAGACAGGGTGTTCGTAGCGGTAAGTAAGCTGTTGTGTGGTGAACAGGCTGTTCCACAGAGTTTCTTTTCTCTCGGTACACGAAGATACGCTGAATCACTTTATTAACACACCAACTTTGAGTTTTCAACAGGATGGAAGAAGGGGCAAAAGCGCAAAGGATGAAACAATTATTTATTTTACAAACTTATCTTAGGGAGGCAGGTCATAGCTGTGTGCATTTCATTGTTTAGATTTTTTCTAAGTATATCCAGAGATTTTCAAGTGACAACAGATTTTCTGGATGTGAATGGATAGAGTCAGTGTGTCAGCCTTTTGTAAAAGCAAAATGTAAAGAACAAAACAAAACCAAATTCATGTTACTTTCCTGTTTGATCACCATTTTAAAAGCCTGCTGTACAGTACAGTTTCCATGTATATTCACACATCAGGGAGTTTAGCTGTGAGCGGGAACTGCCCAGCAACATATGTTTACATTCAAGTGACAAAGACCTTTAGCGACTGTGCCAGGTTCTGCTTTGAATAAACAACACAGGGTCATCTGGCTAAACAAGGAACCTGGCTGAGCTTTTGCCTCAGTGCAGTGCAACATTCATCTCGCAACACTTTGACGTGTACAGTCCTGGTTGGTTTCTTTGTAACGTCAATGACATCACTGTTTATCTTGCAATTGTAGTGATTAGATGAAACTTTTACCACTGTGAAACATTCATTTTTGTTGAGTTTTGTGGCGCCAGATAAGCCTTCAGACCCACTGATCTGTTACTAATATTGAACTTCTTGTATTCTTTGAGTTTACAGTACCACAAGCAACACCCCAGAATTATGGCTCTTCTCAGTGTAATAGTCTGTAGTGTGACATCACTGATTGGTTTCAGGACTAGGACTTGAAGACAGAGTTTGGCAATTGGCGGTCACCCTCTTTTTTTTCTTTTTTTGTGAGCCAGAAGTGACCATATTTGGACATGAGAGCAGAGCTGGGGATCAGCAACAGGTCGGGTCTAACAGAACCTCCACAGCAGTCTATAGTTGCATTTACAGTGGTACCTCCTCGCTTCACCTCACCCTGGATCGCCACAGATCGGCCCGTCTCGGTTGCATTTACATTGCCTAGGATAGTCCCTCCTCCATGTAGCTTGCCGTCATTCGTGACGTCATCTCTATGCGACACACAGGTGTGGTAAGAAGTAATAGAGGAACAACTGCTGTTTTTGACTCTTGGTCTATGGCTGTTTTTCACAGCACGAAGACAATTTTAGTTTAAGAGGAGGCTGGCGGCAGCAAGACAACGTACTGCTGTGAAATACGGAAGAGTTTGAAACACGTCTGCACGGTTTGCCGAAGATTTAAAAATGGCGTGTTTGCGGGGACAGATTACGTGCCACGCAGTGATGATGCAACAACGCAGTGATGATTCCAACCAATAAGATTTTAGTACCTGCTCTTACCTGACCGGGTACTTTTTTTTAGAACCGCAGGAGAGGAGGTATGAGAAGTTGTACCAGGTACCAAGTTCCAGGTACTTTTTGCCAGTGGAAACACGCCAAAACCAAGGCGAGGCGAGGCGAGACTTATGAAACCAAGCCTGTCAATGAAACTAGCCATAATTATAAAATTATTTTCAGATGAACCACCAGGATACTGAGAAAATAAGTTAAATCAGAATCAGAAATACTTCATTGATCCCAGATTGTGTTAGTCACAGTTCCTCACACTACAGAAAAAGACAAGAGACAAGAATAGAAATAGAAGTGTGTTGTTTGGTGTCATGAGTTGAGTCGACCATGACACTTTCAGAATTTATTTTGATCACTATGTTCAATGAGCTTAATATTTTCTCAGTTTAGCAGCTCCAGCTACATGAATGGCATGCTTTCTGGTTTGAGTTACAAAAACTGATAAGAGTGTACAATTTTAATGCAAAATGCTGCACATACTTGTTTCCTACGTGCTGTTTATCCAAACATAATGCCATGATGGAGTGCTGAACTGTGACAATCACAAAAACACTCTGGATTATAAAGGATTAACGATTGGTGAGGAGTTTATGGGTTGGGATTAAGATATCTAAAAATGCTCTCCACTACTGTAGCTTACATCATTAAGGACATCACATGACTCAATATTCACCCCAAGAATTGTCCACAAAGAGCCACCACTACTACAGACCTAGCGGTGTTGAAGATTAGCTGGGGACTCACCCCTGATGAGTCTTATCTGTTTATCTCTGGATGTTAGAGTCACTGTAAGCTGTTCGGCAGAGCAAGTCGTAGTCAGAGATGAGTCACAGAGCTTCAGTTCACTGATCAACACCCCCGCCTCAGCCCCCCTGGCACAGCTTGACACACATCCACACCCTTGTGTCAATCTGTCAGAAACAAATGGGGTGAGATGGGGAGAATGTGCAGCGCTGGCAAAGTCGACCTCAGTCTGTACCCGGTGACTATACGTGTCATCATCCCCGCTGCACAGATGGAGAGGTGAAATCCACTTATTTATCTTTGCATCAAGCTTTTAATATCATATACTGCATCATGTTAATGCGTCGTTACAAATATTATGAAGTGAAATCTGTCTTGATGCAACCACTGACAGGAATCGTACTAAGAAGTTGCCTATTTTTTCTCTGCTGGCTGACTTTAAAGATAGTTTGACATTTTGAGAAACGTGCCAATTCTTTAATTATTTAGCTGAGCATATCATAAACAGTGATGCAGGTCTGTCTCTTTCTAAAGCTCAAACTGACACCTCACAATATAAAACTCTAATTAAAAGACAATCTATTCCAGACATGACACCTTAATCTGCATCTTGTTTGTTTTACACTGTGTGAGGAAAAGAAATGTGACACAGATAAGTTAAAGTTTTATGGGGATCTTTGTGACAGACCTATATCCTGGTAAATTGCAGTGACAAGACAACACTTGTCAAATACAATCCTGGTACAGAACATATTTTTAGACATGTGAATTCATTCATCTTTATTATTCTCTCTTTGTTTTCACAAAAACCTCTTCTGTGCCAGTGGGGCCAATGTAACCCCCTAAAACAAATGAACTGCCTAATAGTGGGTTACATAACTTTTATTCTTACTTCTTATTATAAACTAACACAAAATTTCCAGTCGTATTAGACCATTATTAATAATTTTACAAAAGATTATTTCTATCAATGCATCTCTGTCCTTTTTAGTCACAAGAAATTTATATCAGTGTGTATTAATAGTGTAAGTGCAAATAGTCATGGAGGCTATGAAATACTTTTTTTTTTCCACCAGTCATTCTGATGTCATTACCTGAAATCAGTGATCTGGTGGTCATTCTGAAAATCCTTTCATCATTAAATGGATATTAGGCTTCAAAAAGAAAATTAAGACGCATCCAGGTCTGGTCTCATTGCAGCTCAATCAACTCAAGTCTAATAAACATTGGGCAATGTTCAAATGGTTATGCAGGGTGAAAATAGGACCCAGACACAGACGCTCAGAGCTAATAAGTTCAAAAATAAGATTTAATTATAAAAACAAGAGAACAAAGGGGTAAAAAAAGAGCAGGAAGAAATCTAGATGAGGGAAAGACACAACGATATAACAAACCGACGTGATCCAGGGGTGAGGTCACAGGGAGGCAACAGGGAGACGAACAGGAATACAACCAGATATGTAAACAGGACAAAACAGAGGCAAGGAGTATATGTAAGGGAGCTGTGACTATCAGACAAGACACAGATGAGCACAGCAGTGAGAGAGGTGAGCTACATCAGGACAAGGCCAGCAATCACTCAGGAGGGAAGAGAACAAAGACAGGAAGTAACACTGAAACACAACACAGACAGTGCTCTCACAAAAATAAAACAGGAAAAGATAGTGACACGAAAAACTAAGATGGGAGACAGACACTGAAACAAGGGGAAAACCAAGAAATGCAGAACTAAGCAGAAAGTAAGAAAACCAAGAAATAGACAGAAAAGAAGACATAACAATGAAAACTAAAACCACCAGTCATCATAACACAAATGCCAAACTCCTGACTTGTAAATGTGAGTCCACAAACCAACCACATTAGCTCCATCCATTCTACATATAATCGATGACGTGGATCTGCGCTGCCTTATTTAGAAAAACATGCTTGATGGTGCTCCCACCCCAAGGACCTGTGGTAGTGGTGTGTGGTTGTTGACTCAGCTGCAGGTGAAGAGGTGGAGCAGATGGATTCAGGGAGCGGTGTCAGGTACGCTGACTAACACACCTGAAATGCTGATGGTTAACACACACTTCTCCTTTAAAGAGTAGGGGCTGGAGCCTGGGAGGCTGAGGGGATGGATGCTGGGAAGCAGGTGGTCTGAACGGGGGTGAGTTCTGTGGACCGACCAGAGCCAGAACATTTGTACATAGTGTAAATAACCCATTAAAGTGACTTTGTCTGTGAGTGCATCTGTGCTGGGGAGAACCCACCGTGTGTTCACTTTAGGAAAGATTATAATTCTCACATTTAACTGCATTAGCCCTGCGATAGGCTGGCAACCTGTCCAGGGTGGACCCCGCCTCCTGCTCGATGATAGCTGGGATAGGCTCCAGCAGACCCCTGCAACCCAAGTGTGGACAAAGCAGGTATAGAAGATGACATTTAACTGCATTTAACTGACTTTTATGGAGAAATAAACATCATATAGCCTTTTTTTTTTTTTTTTTTTTTTTTTAGGGAATGACACACTATAAAACAGGTATTTCTGTATTTTCTTTTAAAAAGTTATGGCTCAAAGTAAGTGACAATTGAGGGAGACCGCACAAGAGATTACCTTAAATTAAGTTTATCAAAACCAAAACGAGTGAATGTGAGTGTGGATGGTTGTCTGTCTGTGTGTATGTGTTAGCCCTGGCAGCCTGTCCAGTTTAGACCCCGCCTCTTGCCAATGGCCAGCTGGGATACGCTCCAGCAGAACTCTATGAACCAATTGGACAAGCGGGTAGAGAATGAATGAGTGAATGAATGAATAAAAACCAAACTGAAACCAAACAATATAAAGCAAACACAAAACTGTGATGCTAGGTAGAAAGGAGGGAAAGAGAGATTGTGAATACGTGCCAGCTTTTAAAACCTGGCAGGCACAGGTGAGATGAGTTAGCCGACAACGCTCCCACCTCATTCAAGGTGAGGCAGGACTGCCTCCAGGACAGTGGGAGGGGCGTCACAAGTAAGACAGAAATGTCTGTTTTGAGCAGAGGCCAAAGCTGCCTCCCTCAGCTACATATTTTTTTTCCATCAACAGGGAATTTCAAAAAGGAAAACTTTTTTTTTTCATTATTGGCCTCCAAAATGTTGAAAATCATTCAATTTTTTCTGCACAGTCAAAACCTCTCCCACTTGAACAAGCTGCAGTAATTGCAAACTAATGCCTCTTGGTAGAATTAGAGCACATTTTACAGCAACACAGATTAGTGTTTGGAAATTTTAGCATGACCAATTCCATTTAGTTTGAACTGTGACACTACAGGAATCACACTTCACAGGCAACTGCTGAAGGTTTTTTTTTTTTTTTTTTTCCTCCAGCTCTTTTAGAAAGAGCCTACACTTACACTGATGAAAATGAATCATTTTGTGCCATTACTGCTGCTCCACTGTGCACCTTTATCAGCTGTGGTATTTGAATGAATGAAGAAATGGCAGTTGCTGTATTGAAAGGCCTAACAAGACAGTAATTGAAGCCAAATGACATGTATTCATGGAGCAATTTTTGACAGAAATTGTATAGAAGCTTAATGGTGCTCCTTTATTATATATATGGCCACATAGACGCCTGCAGAGGTGATTTAAAGCACAAGTGTGACTTAATTCTGTCCACTTCTGCCGGCTAGAATGAAACATCTAAGACCCATAGCTGATTATATAGGGCCAATAAATGATTAGTCTTCATATAAAACATCATATTGATTCATCAAAAGATTACTGTCAACACTACACACCTTGTGGGACATCTTTTTGCCGCCCTAATCAAAGAACATGAATAAAAAGAGGAGATGAAAGCTACTCCAATTAAAATATGTATGTGTTTGAAAATATGCACTTGCCTTTCATCACATCTGATTCATTAAAACGACGTATGTGCTCGCTTCTGGACTGGTTTCCCTTTCAACGCTGAACCAATTATACAGGAATGCTCTCACTCACCCCCACAATTCTTTCAACTAATATACAATAGGGAGGGGGAATAAATCTTCAACATGTCAACATTTTTTTCTTCATATAAAGCACAGTTCTAGCAAGAAATCCTGTGCATTAAATCCAAAAATTTGCACAGATGAGAAAATTAAAATCGCACAAGCTATAAAAAAGTAATAAAGTGGAATGACACAGAGAGAAGTATTAAATGAAATGTACTTAATACTTGGTGGAGAAGCTTTTGTTTGCAATGACAGTTTAAAGAGACTTTATGCATTAGAAAATTAATCATGTAAAGTGCACAGAAGGGATTTTAGTCCATTATTCTTAACATAGTGTATTTAAATCTTAAAGATTTTGGGTGGCCTGCTTTGTGAATCTTGATCTTCTGTTCTGTTCACAAATGTGTTGAGTTTAAATCTGGTGATTGACACTGGGTAATTCCACCATTTTTTTTATTTTACTTTCCTGGTAACAACTGAGAGAATCTTGCTGGAGACCCATTCACATCTCATTTTTATCATCCTGGTGGAAGTCAGCAGAGTATGAGACTCCATTCATCTTTCCTTCAAAAATATAGACTCTGCTAGTCGCATAGCAAGACAAACACCACCATGATGATGCTCCCATCCTCCAATTGTTACTGTTTCCAGTGTTGGGGAGGTTACTTTTGAAATAAAAGTAGATACAAATCATTTGTTACACTGTTAAAATTCTAAAAAGTAATGTAACTAAACCAAAAAACTTCAGACTGCACTGAAACGATCAACTACTTTGAGCAAAGCTTATTGAATTAATTCCTGAAGGAGAGGCTTTGCAAAGTCAAACAAAAGAGCCAATCAAAAACTAAGCTCTAAATCTGAGAATATGCAATACAATGAATGGAGTCTGTCTAGAAGCAGAGACAGATCCTTGTGAGCCCATAGTGTCAAATTTGTCCCTAAGGCCTTGCTGACCCATGTCGCCTGGAAATCTGCCAAAAGGCAGCATTCCTGCCCGGCCACAAGATTCAAAGGGAGTCTTATATTCTACTGTGTTCTATTATATTCTGTTATTCACTTATTGGCTACACAGAAAATGGACGAAGGAACCAGGTCTTATTCAGGCCAATGCAGAAGTGAAAAAAACCAGTGCAATACTCCCAATGGCCACTGGATGCTGGCTCCAAAAAACTCTGTATATTTGATTTTTTTTTTTTTTTTTTATCAGTGATGTGGTGGTCCACCTGGATTTATTTCATCATTAAGTAGATATTGGGCTTCAAAAAGAGGAAGCTTAGAGGCGTGGTTAATTTGATTGACAGCTCTAGTCTCCGATGAGACGAGCTATGAACTCGAGTCTCATGCACAGAGTTCAAGGGTCACTTCTCCCGTCATATCCAAATATGGTCACTTCTGGCTCCACAGCAATGTTGACATGCTGATCTCCTGACTTCAAAACATGAATCCACAAACCAACAGGTGACATGTTAGCTTCATCCACTGTTTGGAGCTATTTGTGGAGGCATATGCAGAACCATTGTTTCTCCAAATATGGTGTGTAATATTATTGCCAGAAGATTAGATTTCTGTATTGTCTGATCAGTAATTCACAAGCTTTCCCAGAGGTTAATTAGCAAACAAGTTTCAGTATGTCTTTTCTTCAAACATGGAGTCTTCATGCATGGAGACTGTGGGGGTGCAGATAATTTCCTGTTGTTTTCTCTGTCACAGCTTCACCAGGAGCCTCTGAGAATTTCCAGCCATTGACTGTTGGACTCCTCTTCTAACTCACTTCCTGGCTAGAAATCCTGCAAGGATCTCCTGTGTGCGACTGATAAATAGCAGGGTGATGTTCCTTCCTCTTATGGCCCCGGTGCTGCTTTCAGGAACATGTAGGATGTGGAAAATCATCAGTAACCAGAGCTAGGTCTTGGATGAGGTCTTTGCTTTTACCCATCATGGGATGTGTGATAGTGTGACAGCTAAAAAAAAACAAACAATTTTTACCCTTTAGCTTTTTTAAAACAGACTGAGTGTGACACCTTTGCTCTTAACATTGCCATTACTTCATTTTATTTATTTTACTTGTGCGCCTTCATTGTTTTATTGTCATCTTACTTCTGTTGGCACTTTGGTTAAAATCAGCTTGACTTGACTCGACTTGACTTGGTAACACATGATCTGCATACTTGTGTTCAGAGGTGTGTAAACCTTTTTCTAACCTATTACAGTGGGGTGATTGTAATTTGCACAAGTATGAGATAAAACAACTCCTTTTTTTCTGTGCCATTACATGTTATCAAATATAACTATTTAATAAATTGTAATATGAATTTTTTATCTGTGTGAATTTCTTCAGTTAATAATGACTGTCAAAAATTCAAGTGCATTGCTCCATTGCAAAGAAAAATAGTTTTCTCTCCATAGAGTTACACTATAAGTTGAATGTAAATTATATTTTCTCAAGAAGATTATTTCAGAACTGGATATTGGCCTAACAAAATGTATTTTAAAGTTCTCCTCTGTGATCCTCTTTGATGCTTTGATTTCAGTTCGAGGCCGTTTTTTTTTTTTTTTTTTCCCTCTGATTGCCATGGAAAGGCTTCGGTGACCTGATAAAACCAGATTCATTTCAGCCCAGAGATTTGAAACATTTGAAGCACTTCCCCCCCAATTTTCAGAGCAGCTTTCATCAGCTGTATCAAATTTCAAAACCCCGCAGTCCAGGTCTTTGGAAAGATTCAATAATGTTTAATATCTGCTGCTAAGTCAGCCAGACACACTGGAATCTGCACTCAAGAGCTCCATCGGCCCTCAAAGTGAAACAGTTTAGGATTTGTTCATTGACTCTGCCCATTGTCAACTGTTGATAAGAAATAAGAGAAATACACCTCAGCCGGCTTCATTTCCTTCCTGATGTGTTTTTCCGTGGGGATAAGAGGCCATGAATACGCTAAGTATCCTTGAGGAAATGTGAGCAGAAAGCGTGGAGTCGAACCAGTTAAGCATGAGTGGGTGTTTTCGCTGCTCTGCTGTGTGTGTGTGTGTGTGTGTGTGTGTGTGTGTGTGTGTGTGTGTGTGTGTGTGTGTGTGTGTGGGTGAGAGAGAGACAGTGAAGTGTGATCTTGTCTGGATCC
>OOFC01028984.1:0-20671 GCA_900323345.1 Pseudochromis fuscus | reverse complement strand
AAGATGTAGGAAAAAAACTGGTTACGATTCTACCTTAGTAGCAAACAATGCTCCGACGTAAACAAATAATGATACAGACAATATAACTCAAATAATACAATAAATAAATAAGGACAGAAGATAGCTAAACAAAATTTAAAGAAAAAATAAATTAAAATACAAAATTACAAATTTAATTCATTGCATAGGTTCTACTTTTCACAGCTTTGGGGTTTTTGCAGAAGAGTGCAAGGTAGGATTTTAGATGTGATTAAAAAAACAAAAACCTGCTGGTATGTATATGAAATTTTCCTAATAAGCACATAAGGTTAAAGACATATACTTTCTTGGCAGGCAGTTAATTGGAAAAGAAGCCAAATAAAATCATTTTTAGTTTTGAATTGATTGTCTAAATTTCTATTTCACAGAAGACTGTTATCCTTCCAAAGGGTCTAACAAAAAGTACGTTCCCAAAATAAAGCAGCAAACATTCTGTTTTGATATATTAAAATTAACAGGATAACATCTGTGGAGTATTTTTCAAGGACATTTCTCTCACCATATTAGAGACAAAAACTGATTGGGTAAGTTTTTTCCCAATTGTTACGACCCACTGTCCAAGCCCCATACATCTTATTCCAGGTAAATACAGAGGCAGGTTTACAGATTGTGTCCCTTTGTATTATTTCCCTAATACATTTGTTGTTGGTATTTGTGCTAAAAAATGAGTCAGAGTTACCTATGTATAACTCAGTAGAGAAGAAGGATGTGTAACATCACGTTACAGATACCAGCAGAAGTGTTATACCTGATGGGATACCGTCAGTGACCATCGCAAATTCTTTAGGGAATATATGGATCTTGTATTCTGATAAAAAAATAATTATAAGATAAAATGTGATCCTCCTTATTAAATAATTGATAGACATGTAATCTGTTGTTATCAACCCATTTTTTCCATAACAATAATTTATGTTTGAAGCATATATCATTCCAAATGTAGTATGTATATGGGGAAAATTATGTTTATATACCAAGGACCAGCATAGGAGTAACTGTTTATGAAAGTTAGAAAGTTTTATAGGGAGCTTTTCCATCTTGTAATTGCATCTTAATAAAAAAGAAAAACCTCCCACAGCTTCAAATATTTTATCCCTACTTACATAGGGATAAAATTCCATAATCAATATGGCTGAGACAAGTACCTTTTAATGCACTTCATTTTAAAGGTGGATTGCAAAATGTGAAAGTCAAACACTGAATCCCCCACTACTGAACTCATCTAGCATTACATTTTTTTTAATGAGGTGAGCTTTCCTTTTCCACATAAAATCATATAAGACAATGAAAAAATTTTGTACAGAGGTCTTTTGAGATCTAGAGTCTAGACAGACCTTTCGCTTTCGAGAGTGACTCAACCAGCTACACGATAAACCTGCCTTTAAAAAGTTTAAAGCCTACAACTGATTTATTTTATTTCAGCTGGCTGTCTTGTGACGTCATATTCCTGCGACTGTTTATATGCGACACAGCAACATGGCTCTGTTTCCAGCTTTCGCAGAAGTAACGAGTAACAAAGTTGAAGATTCCTCCAAAGGTAGTCGCTCTTTTGTGTAGCACATGTTTAAATATCGATTGCTATTGGCCTAAACACTCTGTTGTCATAGTTTGGAAAAAAAATAACCGGCTAAAACACAAGCTAACTAGCTGGTATTAGCTGCCCCAACGTTTGCCTGTCGTTGAAAACGAAATGACAGTTACTAACTTGTTTTCCTATGAAGAAAGTTAACTTTGCTACATGTTTTCCCCCAGCATGCCAGAATACATTCAGTTTATTTGCCTCATATTGTTAGTGTCCGTATAGCAGCTAATAAGGCACTTGACTCATCAGTGTTCTTTCACTTATCTCCTTTTTGGTGTCGAAATGGCATCACACCAAACACTTTTGAAAAACCTAATCCTTGTTTTTTGTGTTAGAATAGGTGTATATTATATTATTTTCAACTTTGTGTATGAGAGCAAAAACATGAAATCCAAGTTGATATTCTAAACGTTTTGTGTTTCCGCTAATAGTTGAACGGTTACAATTGTCTTCAGTCCCAACAACTGTCCCTTCTTTACCTGGACTGGATGCATCCGTGCAGAATAAAAATAACCTTCACAACTGCCTGAAAACACTGATTGACGCCCTCCTTGTTTTGCTTTCAGATTTAGATTGGCTGAACAATAAGAGTTTTCAGACTGGGCATGCCATTTCCCTTCACAGTCGTTTCTTAGAGAAGACCAATGAGAACCTGAACAAGAGGGACGCAAGGTACACATTTTCTGACACACTATACATTCTACTGTGCATGCTTAATCCGGCAACAGTTAACCACTGTGTAACTCTCTTTAGATATTTGCTGCTTTCAAGATACTATGTTGGAAATTAGTAAAATAAATGTTGTGCTTCAGACAGGTGTTGAGCTTGAATGTTTTCCTCGTGTCTCTGACTTTCATTATTGTGTAATTAATCCTTAGTGCTGGCAGAGAGGTGAGCTCTGCAGAGGACAATGAAGAGGGTAATGTGATACCCAAAAAGAAGAAAAAAAAGAGTGAAAAGAAGAAGAAAAAGAAGCACAAAAAGAAGAGCGGGAAGTATTCAAACAGCAGTGGCAGTGACTCTGAAACCATCTACCCCAGTGATCTCAAAAAAGAACAAGAGTCAGATAGGTATAGACATCACTTTTACATCACAGATGCTGATACTTTTCCTTTTTATACACTATAGCACTGGTGTGCTTCTGTTCTTTTTTCATGGTTTTGTGAACTTGTCTGTGCATCATTTCAGGCATAAAGCTGCTCCGTTAGCGAGTCGTTTCTCCTGGTTGGATGAACTACAGTCGCCAACAGAGCAGCTGTTCTGTGTAGATCGTAAACCGGACCCAGCCAACTGGACTTATAAGTCCCTGTACAGAGGAGATGTTGCCAGGTAACACAGTAACTTGGATTTTTTTCAATGATGAGGTTTGAGTGTCTATTTCATTGATTATCCAACTTCTTGCCTCTATGGTTTGATGATAACTTACTTTGCACAATGGGAGGGGTTCTCTTGATCGCAGAGGCTTAAAAAAAAACCACAGAATCTAATATGAACTGTAATTACAATTTTGAACCTATGTGTTTTCCCAGGTATAGGAGGAAAGGCAGCTCGTCCTTGGGCCTGGACTCTCGCAGACAGGCAATCTGCTGGGAGGACTCGGAGACGAATAAGAAACAGAAAGGCGGAGACAGCAAGAAAGCAGCAGACAGATACTTTTCTACACTCAGTCGGCAACTGCTAAGGTCTAAGCAGCCTGTCCCCGTATTACCAGTGATTCCAGATTGCAGTAATGCCATCACCTCCACATCCTTCCTTTCCCTGAGTGACAGTGAGGGGAAAAACAGAGAAGGAACAACAGGTACAAGATTTACATTGCAGCTTAAGAAAAATGTTAATCTCAGCCTGTGTTATTTCAAGTTTTAAAAATTAAATTACACTTTAGTCAGATTTTTTTTTTTTAAACAGCACATATGTATCTAGGCTGCAAAATACTATGGGAAAAATAGTCAACGTCATGTTGAGAGCAAATGATTAAACCCTCCCTTGCCATACAGATCATTAGTCATTATTAGAAATTGACACTCAAAGTAATGAGTTTAGTTCACTGTAAAAGTGTCTTAACTTGGTAGGATATGTATATAGTGTTGTATTTTACTTGTGTGATTTAACGTCTGTATTGGAGTGTTTGCTACTGGACATTTAAATTTCCCCAAATGGGGATTAATACAGTATCTATCTATCTATCTATTTATCTATCTATCTATCTATCTATCTATCTATCTATCTATCTATCTCAAGGTTTAAGTGTCAGAAATCTTATTTAGACTTTTCAGCTAACTTCCAGTCTTTAATACACAAATTCAGGTGACCGAGTGCTGACATCATCTGCAAATCCCCTTGGTGTGTACGACTCCTCCACGGCCCTGTGGCTGCAGGGAAAAGGACCGCAAGACCAACAGAAGCAGGACACACAGACGGGGGAGTGTGCGGCACTTTTGGCTGGAAAGACGGAAGAGTTTAACAGGCGGCTCAGAGAGGAGCCTGCAGACGCACAACTATGGATACAATTCATTCAGTACCAGGTATGGAAGGTGCAGGTGTCATTAAAAATACATTTTTCTAACTTATTGTAAAAATGACACTATAACAAAAGTGCATTTGACTCATGGATTTTTAAGCTCTAAGATCAATAGGGTCTGAAAATAGGGAGTACAATTTTTTTTGTCTGCCTTCACTGTCAGTCCTTATCAGATAACATTATGATGACATTGATATTCACTGTATGTATGACACAAGAATACAACACTTAATTTCTAGCATTATTTCTCAACCTTAGCATTTCCTCTCCCTCTATAGGATGAGCTGAGCGCCGCAGTGTTTGGAGGCGAGGAGGAGCAACAGGGCAGTGATTCAGCTGAGCGTCGGAAGTCTTCCTACAGAGCGGTCCTGGAGAAAAAGCTAAGCATCGCTGAGCGTGCCGTGGCCACAAATCCCATCTGCATACCTCTGCAGCTTGAGAGGCTCAGGATCTGCCAGGAGCTCTGGGAACCCTCAGTCTTGGCTAAAGAATGGAAGAAACTGGTAAATTTAAATTCTACACTACAGACAAATAAACAATGCATGTATGCGGTGATGTCCGTACTAAGACTAACTCGTACTTTTTAAATGTTTTTTCAGGTGTTCCTCCACCCAAACAGTGCCCCCTTGTGGAGGGAGTACCTGCTCTTCACCCAGAGCTATTTCAGCAACTTTACCGTATCAAAAGTCAACTCTGCCTATGGAAAGTGTCTGAGCACACTCAGTGCTGTGCGAGATGGCAGCATGGTCTCTCATCCAGCACTACCAGGAATTGAGGAGGACATGTTGGGTAAATGACATTTTCCTCAGCCTTTACTTCTCCTTTGAAAGAAACTAATTTTCTACTCTCACCTGCAGTAACCTCCTTCTGTTACAGCAAGGACACCCTCAACCCAAATATACTACACACATGTACTTGACATTTCAACATTACATGCACCATTTAGTTTTTTTTTGTTTGTTTTTTTTGATGAATCAAACGCTAATGTTTATGTTCTCCCTGTGCATGTGTGGGTTTTCTCTGGGCACGCTGGTTTGTTGATTGATTGATTAATTGATGAGTCTAAATTGACCATAGGTATGACTGGGAGCTGGCTGGTTTTCTCTCTTTGTGTGTTAACCCTCTAATACGTTGGTGACTTATCCAGGGTATCTTGCCAGTTGCCAGCTGCGATAGGCTCTAGCATACCCCTGCAACCGAATTAGATAAGCGAGTATAGAATATGAGTGAATGAATGAAAACACTAATACCCATTTTTTTCCATCCAGATATCCTCATCCAGCAGTGTCATTTCCTGCGCCAGTCTGGTCACTCTGAGAAGGCCATTTCTCTGTTTCAGGCCATGATTGACTTCACTTTCTTTAAACCAGACAGTGTTCGAGAACTGTCCACCAAACAGCAGGTACGTACCCTGCCCTTTGATGTTGTAATTGTGAACCCTAACCTTAAAGGAAGTTTACAATTTTGAGAATTACTTTTATTCTTTCTTTATTCATATTGTTGAATTTGGTCTATTTGTCATTCAAAGTAGGAACTACAAAGTACTCAGAGAGCACAAACCTCTGCAGAGGCATAACTGATGTCTAATCTTTACCAAATTATCATCCAGCAGTTGTGAGGTTATGAATTTTACCCAGATAGCCAAAACATTTCGCTGTACATAATATTTCCTCCTCCTTTTTTCTCTCTGCCTCACAGATGCAGCAGTGATGTGTTACTGCCCCCTATTTGTTCTCTGTTGCCATTCACTTTGTTAAATATTTATCTTGCCTGAAATTTATTAATTAGTTCCTGAGCTAATACCCAATCTCTCCGAAGACCACATTAATTGAGATCCGTTCTGTAGTTTTTCCATTATATTGCTAGCAGACAGATTAAAAAACAAACTAAAGCGGGCAGAGGTAACGAAATACTTACTAGAGGTTCAGTAATATGTTTGTGTGTTCAGGTTGAGTTCTTTGAGCCGTTCTGGGACAGCGGGGAGGCAAGAGTTGGGGAGTTTGGGGCCAGAGGCTGGAAAGCCTGGATGGTCCAACAAGAACGAGGAGGGTGGCTGCAGCCCAGTGCAGGTAAAACACACGCAGAGAGACATGTACATCCTTATAAGAGTGTAGCGTAAGGCAGGCTTTGCTTTATATAGTGTTTAAGTCATTCTCTGTAAATTTCATTTTGCCAGATAAAAACAGAAAATATAGTTTTATATTTTTGTGTTTTTTTGTTTTTCCACAGAGGAAGAAGAGGAGGAAGAAGAGGAAGAAGAGGAGGTGAAGGACAGGAGCCAGCCCAGATGGAGGGTCTGGCTGCATGTGGAGTCATCTCGTGAAGCAGATCACTGGCTGCCCTGGAGGCCTGACAAAGCCAAGGGCCAGTCAGAAGAGGACTGTGAGGACCCTGACAGACAGGTACTGGTTTATAATCTATCTGTCCATATGTGGTATGGATATCTGTTTGCAATATGCTAGGGATAAGCTGTATATTAAATGTTTCTGCTTTGTTTTGCCTCCTTTATCTCCAACTGTAGGTGTTGTTTGATGACATAGGCTCATCCTTAATTTGCCTCTCGTCACCGGAGCTCCAACTCCGTCTTCTTCTCCACTTCTTGTCATTCCTGGGTTTGCCTGTAGACTCTGTGCTCTCTGCTGTCCCCTGTCAGCCTGGCCTACTTCTAGAGAACCTTTCTCTGCTCACCCAAGGTAAAAATGAAACCATCGGTCAGATTTATATAGATCTTATATACATATAAATATTTCTTAAATATTACATTTAACCTAAAGCATGTGAATTAGATCAAGCCAATGATAAATCTGCCATGTTCTAGGTAATGAGCCCCAGCATCCTCTGACCACCTATGACCTACCTGACCCTGGGGCTAACTCTGTAGGTCACATGACCACTCTCCAGGGAACAAGGAAGTGGGCGGGTCTTGGGAAACAGGGCGAGAAGTTTGTCACCAATGTATTCAATATGGTCCAGCCTGTCATTCCCCCCCAGCACCAAGCCTGTCTGTCACTCAGCTGGATCCAGTATGAAAAACTTAAGGTAGGAGGTGGTTTATCTCACACTAATTAATAATGAATCCAAAATCTATCCAGAAAGGTCTATGCAAAACCTTTACACTTGGTAACCTATTTTTGTTTGTGTGTGTATGTTCAAGGTGTTGCGCTGTTTACGCAGTGGCAATAAAAAGCGACTTCGCACTCAGGGAAAAAGCAGCAAGCGGGTTGCCAAGCGACTGCTCAAAGAACCAGACAACCGTTCATCATTGGTGTTGTGGCGGGAGTACGCTCACCTGGAGTGGATACTGGGCAACCTTGATGAGTCTCGCAAAGTGTTCTCCATGGCCACAACCATGGGGGGAACCAAAGGGCTGAGCAGCCCCACCCTCTGTGAACTGTGTCTCCTGTGGTCCCAGCTAGAGATGGAGGAACGAGCAAAGGAGCAAGGAGGGCCACACACTGATGTAACCACATCCCCAGCTGTGTGTATACTGACCAGGCCAGCAGAAGGAACCTCCTCATCCTCTTCTTCATCCTCCCACGCTCTCTCCCCAGTGTCCATCCTGAAAGCCAGGAAATCCTATGAACAGGCTCTGACTGCCAGCATGGCAGCCCTGGACCAACACTTCCACAGTCCTCAGCCCAACAGAAAAGGTTAATTTCTAGATTGTGTCTATGTTCATCTGTCCTGCATTCTCAGTGCAAACCATTTTACCATACAGTTGTTTTGTATTCATGCATACAACAGAGGTAATACTTTTGTCAGTGTTTCAGCCATCTTGTCAGTTACAGGAAAATCCATTACGCAGCTTTTTTTGAATTATTTGATTGCTTGTTGGGGTGGTGGTGCAGTGGTTAGCACTGTTCCCTCCTAACAAGAAGACTCTAGGTTCGATTCTCAGCTCAGACCTTTTTGTGTGGAGTTTGCATGTTCTCCTTGTGTGTATTTTCTCCGGGTTTCCTCCAACAGTTCAAAGACATGCTTCTTAGGTGATTTGATTAGTCTAAAGCAGGGGTCTGCAACCCGGGTCCTAGAGAGCCGAAATCCTGCATGTTTTAGATGTGTCCCTCTTCCAACAAATAACCAGGATCATTATCAGGCTTCTGCAGAGCTTGATTATGAGCCTGTCATTTGAATCAGGTGTGTTGGAGGAGGAACACATCTAAAACATGCAGGATTGCGGCTCTCTAGGACAAGGGTTGCAGACCCCTGGTCTAAAGTAACCATAGGTGTAAGTGTGCAGGGTGGTTACCCGACCTCTCACTCATTGCTGGGATAGATTCCAGCAGACCTCAGTGACCTGGATGGATGGATGGTTGGATAGATGGATAGATAGATGATGCAAGACAGTGTTACTGTTTCACCTCAAGAGGGCAGCAGTGTTCAGTCTATAGCATCAGTACAGCAGGAACATCCCTTGATGGAGGTTTGTGCACTGAGTTCTTTCTAGTTAGGAGGTGTTTTCAACAGTTGTCAACTCTGTAGAGCATAAAAACCTATTTAGAACATTAAAAAAAAGTTAATATATATAACCTGGTTTACACAGTATAAAGATGCCTATATTGTTATAGAGCACCAACAATCAAATTACAAGATATTTGTGGGTGTTAGATAGTGGGTGTGATGGATTTGTGTATAGCAACAAAACTTGAAGATCGAGTATTCAGGTTCTTGTAGATTGAAGAGGAAAAATCCCAACAGAAAAAGTGGAGTAGTTATTTATGGGCTATCTGAAGAATTATTAAGAGTCATCCTCCTTTAAATGTTACCCAGTTAAATATGTTACTCTTTTGAACATGTTTCTTGTCCTTTCACCACCAGGCCAGGAGGAACTGCTTGGAGACAAACTCAGGATGAGAGGTCTGGTTGGCTGCTATGCTCTTTTCCAGTACCTCACAGTGGGCATCCAGGCAGCTATGGATGTTTACAGCCAGGCCAGTGAGAGGATGGAGGAACTGCACCGCACAGTAACACCTGAAAAGCAGCTGAACAGTAATGAGGATACCAGCTGTGCTAGTACTGAAGGAAGCGTCTCTGAAGGGGGTATCAACAGGCTCTGTGTCAACAGGCTAGCCTCTGAGTGTGTGGTGCTAGCAGTACAACAGGCAGCATTGGTGAAATACCACAATAGCATCAGTGTGTTTCCACTGGCAACACTGAGGCAGACGCTGACCTCGTCCCTCTCAGCCTGGCCAAGCAGCGCCCCTCTCTGGAGCATATATGTACAGGTAGCATCACAAGTTCAAAAGAGTCATTCAGAATGAGTAGCAGCTACTCCTGTGGATGTGTCTTTCCCAGCTATTTGCACTCATTAACTGACATGATGATCCTTTATGTGTTGATCTGCATCTCAGGTGGAGAACCGTTACCACACTGCAGGCAGAGCTCGTCGTTTTTTCCACTCTGTAACCAGGGACAACAGCAGTGTGGTACCGCGCCTTTTTGCCATTGTTGCTGAACAACAAAGGAAGCAGCTGGTGGATGCTGCTCAGAGGTGACACCACAGATGATGGGGATTGTTATGTGCTTGTAGCAAAAACAATCAGATGATCATACCTCTCTTTCTTTCTTTTTGCATGCTAAGCCAAGAAAACTTCACAGACTTTCTCTTATCAAATTTATCGACATTATCTATTGGTAGCTGTCACATTTTTCTCAAAATTATGTATCTATATGTTTTTATGGTCTTTCTAGATCTGGGTGTTATGAAGATGCCTTACCCATCCTGCCAGAGAATGGCCTCAGCCACCGTATCTGTGGACTTTTTGAAAACGCCATAGCAACAGAGATGGGCGCTCACTGTCCTTTACTTTGGAGGATGTACATCCACTTCCTGGTGAGACAACACACACAAACTTACACATGTTTGCTGCTGTTTTCTTTCCAGGGACAGATGACCTAGACATTCCTGTATCACAAAGGACTAGGGTGGTTTTTAAAAAAATAAGTAAGAATGACATGAAATGATAATTGTGATATGATGATACAGATACACACACGCACAAAACAACAACAACCATCTGAAACCTCGGTCCTCAACAGTGCAATCCTAGGGACTGCTAAAATCCTGCTCTTGGGCTCCCAGGCCTCTGGTAGACAACCAAACCTTGAAGGAGACACAAAACCACCCAGGAGGGCACAGTTTTTTTTTTGTTTTTTTTTTTACAGTCTTTTCTTATACAAAAATACTGTGTAAATTTGCAGGTGTCGGAAGGAAAAGTGGATAAAGCCACAGGGATCTTCTACAAGGCCCTACAAAACATTCCCTGGGCTAAGGTGAGACACAGACATATATAAATGATACGTCCTACTAGCAGCTGATCTCTGTCTACTTAAAATGTACACACTAAAAATCTCTCTCTCTCTCTTTCTGTTTGTGTGTGTGAATGTAAATTTGCCTTAATGCAAATGTGTGTGTGTGTGTGTGTGTGTCGGGGGGGGCACGTGTATGTGATCAGGGTTTGTATATGGATGCAGTGCAGCTGTTCCCTGAGCATCTGCAGGAATTTGTAGATCTGATGACGGAGAAAGAACTCCGTCTGAGACTGCCTTTAGAAGAGCTGGATATACTACTGGAAGACTGAAAATACACCTCATTCAAGAACTGGAATTTGTTTTAGTGGCAACATGCCAAGCTGCACATTGGCAGACTTGATGCACACAAGCAAACTCAACACATACACATACATAGCTGCAATACTGAAAAGGTGCAGTGATCTGGAGACAGTCAAAGAGCGATCCTGTATAAATAAAGACTAAATCACAACAGCAAACAACCAGCAGTGTGTTTTGATATCTGAAATTGTCAATAAATGTGAGGTTAATTTAAGTGCTGTAGATTTATTTATGCACAAGAGGTTACAACTAGATGGATGTTAAAGGCCTGTTTCCAATGAAATATCAGATTATGCAACACAATGATGGTTTCCAATATACTAGATGCTATTATAAAACACAACCTCAACTTAAGTGTTAATTGTAAATGTCCAAACGCTACTGCTTTAACTTATTCATTAGAGTTGGTCACCTCTGGTTTAATTTGGACATTACCTGATGATGTATCCCTCCACCTTGCTGGATCATCCCTCCACAATAGAAAAATAATACTTATGCATAATTTTTTTACTTTTATGTCTGTTCTTCTCTATTAAATTTTATCATGTCAACATTGCTACTGTAAAATCTGGCTCATTACGGGTTTAAACTTTATTCTAAGTTTAAGAATTACATTTTATGAGGGCTTTTTTTTTTTTTTCATTATTTTTGCCTGTTTGTCTGCGATAGCCAAAAATATAGTCATACACTCTGTTTTTCAGGACACCTGTAAACTACCTTAAAGTTTTTATCTGCTTAGTACTCTCCACACAGGACATGTTGTACATAGTGGCGATGGAGACGCTCCCCTGCCATTGCTGCCGCGCCGGGGTTTGACGCATTGCAGATCCAGCCGAGCCAATCAGCTGTCCCTGTACTTTGTAGAGAATATTGCGGGTCTGGCTCGTCCAATCAAAAATTGCCTCTCAAAAACAAAACCGCAACTTGACCAACGCCGTTAGCGACGTTTAGATCGTATCCTTCCGCCTGAATAAAACTGTGTAACACAAAATAGTCCGTCACTTTCTGTGTGGCCGTACTTCGAATTCGGTGGCTCGGTGTTATACAGACAAGCAGTCACCGGTATGAGCATTGATTGTTTTAATTAAAGTTAGAGTTATCTTTTTTTCCCCTAGGCAAAATCCTCATCCTCCATTACATAATAATGGAATAATGGTGGGTTTTTTTGTTGTTGTTTTTTTTTTTTACTTAAAATAAATTTGACTTGTTGTATTTGTAATGATATTAGCCCCCTACTGCAGTAAACCTGACATGGTTTACAATAACAACGCCTGACTAGGATTTTGATGCCAAATACAATTGTAGCCAATTGGCAAAGAGACATCTGCAGTGTTTCTTGGTGGTGCCAGGTGAATGGGACATAAAAAGTCATTTAATTTTTTTCTTACAAACATAACCCGATCTAATATAATAGATAATAATATTATATACATATATATATGCTGCAGACCTGCAAAAAAGAGGACAGAAGATATTTTATTTTGAAAGTGTTCGCGTGACTTTTACAAATAATTTCTAAGATGAGACAACATTTCAGATCAGAAAACCTTAGATATAATTTCCCTGCGCACAGCAGCGGGCTCGTACTCGTGTGTGCGCGAGAGCTTCTCTGATTGAGCGGAGGAATACATTGAGCCTCATAGCGGTGCTTCGTCTTGCCTTCCCGCCTCCAGCCTTGTTCAGTGGCGACCGTCCATTTCCTCTCCCCCTGTAGCGTTAGCACACCAACTGTTCTCACTCATACAGATATGGTGAGTATTTATTTAACCGTGCTTTGTAATATGTGTGACTTGAAATGAAATTGTGTTGAGTTGACTGAATGGATGGCAGTCAGATAGGTTTTTAAATATCTCTTGAATAGTTTTGTTGAAATATCTCGAAGCCTCTATTGCAGCGAGTAGAATGGACTCGGTTGTTCTGCCGAGTTTAGCTAGCCAGCGTTTGATAGTTAACTGTTAACACTGGCGGATGGACGAAACGCTGTTAGCGAGCAGCTTATCACCGAGGCTTAGTATCTGCCAATGAAATTATAGCGGTAGTTGATGTTAGCCCAGGCTAAAGTACACTGCTTGTTACAGGTGGCCACAGTACTTAGTTCTAGCGTTTCTGCTTGCTGCCTGTGTTAGCATCACAGCTAACGTTACAACCTGAGTGAAATGATTTTCTGGTCAGTCACCCTGTATTTATTTCTTTAGTTTCATCGTTATGAGGATTATTTGTTATTTGTTATTTATTATAAGTGCTGGAAACGCCATTATTAGTGTTTAATCTCTACGCAGACTGTTTTTTTATAAGACCAGTGAGATTCACGGACATTTAGCTATGAATAAGGCTGATGGGTGAGGTGTCAGTGGGATACTGGCAGATCATTGCACATCTGGCAACTAATTTCAGCTACTAAAACCATCAAGGTATCACTTTTCCAGTTTATATAAGGTGTCAAATTAGTGTAGTCATTGTTAAAACAGTGGTAACAACTAACACTCCTAATTAGGTCACTGAATATAGTGCAATACTTGTATATGGATATTTTGCCATAGAATAATCC
This sequence comes from Pseudochromis fuscus, assembly GCA_900323345.1. Classification (NCBI taxonomy): domain Eukaryota; kingdom Metazoa; phylum Chordata; class Actinopteri; family Pseudochromidae; genus Pseudochromis; species Pseudochromis fuscus. The sequence goes on along the minus strand of OOFC01028984.1, from coordinate 7,372 downwards.
ACATATATAAGCTTGTAATTTGGGCATGTTAATGATATGTTTAGATAATTGTTTTTGGTACAGATTGATGGTTTTGAAGAAATGCCTTGACGGAGTCTGGTTTGACCTATCATATCTGTTTATTACCAACAGTAGTGTTTTTATTCCTACCTTCTCCTCAGTTGTGCCACAGGACTGTCTGCACAACTGTTAAATCTGCTTTGTTTGCCCATAGATGTCAGATAATTATTGTGTATCCACGGTCTGTCCTTGGGGAGTGGTAGCATCGTACATCACTCATGGTCTGTAGTTTACAGCTTGTCAAGGGAGTTGCTTACATTCACACGAATAGTACCCTGTTGGCAAGTGGAAAAATTGGATCATATGGATTAGTGGGCCTTTTCTTCAGGCTATATGTAAGTCTTAAATGGACAAGAACTTTGTTTGACAGGCGCAATATGCCGCAGGCTCCTGGTTTGATTATGTAAGCAAAGCCTTCAACTTAAGTAAACATTCTTAGTTATAGAAATTCCTTTTTAACAAATGCAGCAGCAACATCCTATACTGATTGTAGTTGACTATTTTCTGCCTATCAACTTAAGTGGATTTGGTATTCCTTGAGACATCCTCCTGCCTACACAACACTGACAGTGGTTTGTGGTCTGGGAACCTTCTGGTTTCTATGTCCCAGCATCTCACTAACCACAGTTAAGTCTTATAAGGGACATCCTAGGATTAAAATATTATCAGATCATATTCCCTGAAGACATTTCAATGCTTCAATTCTTCTGTTTTGTTTGTTTTACATGTGTGTTGTGTTGTGTTGTGTTGTAGTTTATACTGTCTAGCCATATGAATCAGTGTTGGTGAGATTAGCTTTGAATCAGTTATTTGGTAACTACCCTCCAATATTTAATCTAAGTACAACTCCACATGTATTGTACACACACTGTCAATATTGGGATGTTCTTCATGGCAGCTGATATTGTTTGCATTTAATTACGTTTGAGTCCTTTTATTACTGTAGTCTGTTTTTACAATGACAAGTGGGATGAGCTGTATTTGTTTTTCAAATGAATTTAAAATAGATATTCATGTCCCTCACGAGCTTTTGTATTTAAGGTGTACAGTTACCTTTCCTTTTAGATTGGTTACCATAGATACATGGTTTGTTTGTGGGTGCTATAGTAACATAATTGATAAAGTTGATAAGGGAAGTAGGGTGTAGTCATTGAGGTTAAAACATTTCTGTGGTAGCTGTGCAGTAGTTCCGTTTTATTAAATGGAAATTGTTTAAAGCAGAAAGACGTATCTTGTGAGTCAGCTTACTGCTGTTGAAGTGTGAATCGAATGTGTTCCTCATAAACTGGGTTGAAGTGGCCGTGTACTGGGAACAAGACAGCTATTGTTGTGTTCTCACTGTCAGCTCTGAGGCCAGTTTTTCATTCCATTTCTGAAGACCTGTCCATGGGTGCTGTAAAAATAAATCATACAGCCTCCATGCTTCATTGGCATCTACAATAACAGGAATGTGGTCAGTATTGCCTGGCATTGCACAACCTTGAGATGGTTTTTGTCTGAATATCAGAGGTGTTGGCAGCTTGGCAACCATCACCAGGTCTCACACACATTCAGGGATACACACAGATCATTGCTGTCATTACTCTCAACTCTGAAAGCCCTATTATTATTGCTTTGCTGGGTAAATATCTTGCAGATGAAACATTTCAGTTGTGGTCATTATTCACCTTTTCCTTCTGGTTAGACAAGTACTGTAGCAGTACTGATACTCAGCCAATTCAGATTGGCTATGAGTATTTAAAATAGTAATTATCATCAGTGCTGTATGTTGAAAATATTAAAAACCTCAAAACATTGTCTTTATTATTTAAAGTAACACAGTATTTCATTCTGAAAAATATTCGATTAACACAACCTGTTGTCTTTGTTCTTTTATTTGACTAAAAGGTCAATAGAGACAGGAATAACAGTCTCATTAAATAGCTACATCAGAAGTGTTGTCTGCCATGATGACAAAAGCAAAAGTGTGTGTGTGATGAAAATGAAATACTTTGCAGAAAGGAAAGCAGGGAGAAGATGAATGAGCAATGTGATGGGGATTTGTTCAGTGATAGAAAGTATCAGCCACTTGCCAAAGTTTCCCTTAATTTCTGAGACATGTAGCTGGAATGTGTTCTTATATCAACTAATATTGGTGACAGTATAAGCTGGGGGCATTTTTAGGTGTATTTGAATCAAACAAATTTTAACTTCTAGCTGAGCAACTCCTGGGGAAATGAGTATGTTCCTCACAGAAGCTGTTGGTGAGAAAGTGGACTGAGGCCCTGTCTGAGGGGTCGTTTGGTGTGACCCATGATGCTGTCTAGGAGGTCAGATGACCAGCCAATTGATCCTCCCCAGGAGCTGCAACTGTAGCAGTGAGATGACAGGCCACAGATTAGCACTTGCAGACACACACACAACTCCTGTGACCTCCCCTGGTCTGGACACTGTTACCTTCACACACCTTGACTGACCTCCTCTGGCCTGGCCTCTGCACACACGTTGTAGCTCTTTGTCACACTGTTGAAGGCTTTTCATCTATTGAACTACTGCAGGAGGTGGACACGTCATTGGCACATGCATCTTTACTGTATATGTGTTGGCGAGATGGAAAGACAGCTAAGCCTTCACTGTCCAGCCTAGGTTTACACCCCCCCCCCCACACACACACACACACACACTGACATGGAGGCACAGGGAGTGAGGTTCTCCAAAGTGTCACGCACTTGGAGTCAGATGCAGCCGGAGAAGGACAACGTCTGGTCACGTACACTCACAGTACTGCAAGACGGAAAAAAGGAGAAGCAGTTAGTCAGGTAGGCAGACAGATTTATTGAGGGACGGACAGATGGACAAGTGACCAAAAACACACGTCAACAGAAGGACTTGCTATTCCATCAACTTGTCACCCAGCTCATGGAAGAGAGGGAGAGAGAGAGAGAGAGAGTGACCTGTCAGGTCAGTGCCAATCTGCTGACCCTTGCTACTCCAGAGGGATTGTGAAAACTTCTGTCATCTATTCAGCCATCCACTCTGGAAGGATTGAAAGACAAGTCCTGCAATTATCCAGTTGTCTCATCACGATTCCTGCATCCATCTAACTGTTCTAACTAACCTATCCAGGAGGACTTAAACGTCTTTTTTGCCATTTACTCAACTCAAGACTGTACAATTATGTAACTCTCCAGAGTAATGGCAAAATCTGTTGTTCACCTGTCTCCTTTCATCCATACCAATCAAGAGCGACTGATAGATGTCTAGCCCATATTTTTTTCATCCACCCATTCATCCCACCTTAGCACACAATTTTTGCCCTTCTTGCCATCATTCCTTTATCATGCTGCCTAAGAAAGTTGCTATGTATCCACCAGAGGATGATCTGGTGAGCTTGTCCACTGTGTATGACCTCCTGGACGAACAACAGCACTACTACAAGGAGCTCATCCAGCAGCAGGAGAGAAACTACAGAGCCTTCCTACAGATGTTGATGGACACGTCCTCTAGCCGCATGGACAGCCTCGTCAGGGAGATGCAGGACCTGAGGAACTGCCTGCAGAGAACCAAAACCGAGTTGGCTGAAGTTAAAAAACAGGGCGTCCAGAACAGCAAGCAGAGCGAGTGCTTGGCTGAAGGCTTGGTGATGGTCCGGGGGGCACTGGATGGGCTCAGCATGAAAGCAGGAGTAACTGGGGGAGGTGCAGGAGTTAAAGGAGGAGGTGTAGATCTGAAGCAGCGCAGAGGTGGAGGGTTACGGCTGGATGGAGGAGGAAGAGGAGGTGGAGGCAGAGAGGCAAAAAAACCTGAACCAAAAGCGGCAAGACTGGTGGCAGACCTCACAGATATTCACTTTGAAGACATAAAGGTTGTACTGACATAAGAGTGAAATTAATGGTTTTGTAGCTTTTAGTATCACAGAATGGTCCATTGTTATCCATGTATGACTAATCCAGAAGCTCCTGCTGTCAGTGACACGGATGTCATGTGGCTGTGCTTCTTGATGGGCTGTGTTCACAGCTCCCCTCATCACACATTTCATTGAATGGTGTGTCCTCTATTGTATGATCACTATTCACAGAGTTGTGATAGCAGTGTGGTGGTTGTGGTTGATTGGCTGTGGGGAAGAAAGTAGGGTTTGTAATATTTGTGAAGTAAAGTCTGTCAATATTTTAATCCCAGCCTTTGTCTCCACCAGATACATTTTTTTTTTAACATTTGAAAAGCTTAATTAACTTTATCTTCTCCATTTATTTTTTTAGGCGGACCAATTAACAGAGGAGCAAATTGCTGGTAAGCTGACACCACTAAGATGCTATTTTACCATCAAGAATTTAACACTGATGTTTCTGAATGGGTCAAAAAATTTTCAGCTGAATTTTTTGTTTTGTGATGTTGACATGTGCTGTTGCGGCTATTTTCTCTCCTTCATCCCTCCTTGTCTCTGTGCCTGTCCAGAATTCAAGGAGGCCTTCTCCCTGTTTGATAAAGATGGAGATGGGACCATCACAACAAAGGAGCTGGGCACTGTCATGAGGTCACTGGGTCAAAACCCGACTGAAGCTGAACTCCAGGACATGATAAATGAGGTGGATGCTGATGGTATGCTGGTCTCCATCACCTGACATGGGGAATGATTTTCTTGTTCAACTTATCTTTTAACAGTATTTAATAGTAGTCATATCTACCACTTATTTTTTCCATGTCTCCTCTAGGGAATGGAACTATTGACTTTCCCGAGTTCCTGACGATGATGGCCAGAAAAATGAAAGATACTGACAGTGAGGAGGAGATCAGGGAGGCATTCAGAGTTTTTGATAAGGTAGGTCTGGATATATGTTTTACCACTTAGTGAAGGTGAGGTGGTGCAGATTGTTTCTTAAACATGTCTGGATTCAGAGTTCCCAGAGCTGCAGGGGATACTTCAAGTAGAGAACTACTAGCCTGACTGATATGTGTGTCTGTCTTTGCTGTAGAATTTGTGTGAATGACTGTTATACAGTATGTGTCATTAACTGACCACTGGTCTGTCTCTTGGTCAGGATGGTAATGGATACATTAGTGCAGCAGAGTTGCGTCATGTGATGACTAACTTGGGAGAGAAGCTGACAGACGAGGAAGTAGATGAGATGATAAGAGAAGCCGACATTGACGGAGACGGACAGGTCAACTATGAAGGTACAATAGATCCTGCCTGGAGATTTAACCACACTAATACACTGTGCATTTATAAAAAAAATACATAGTTATTCTCTCTCTCGCACACACACCTCTTTTCTGAATCATTTGGATTATGATTAATGGAGCAGAGAAAAATGATGTAAGCTGACAGCTGATTAGCTGGTGTGTCAGAGTAACTAATGATGGATTTCTTCACTGTGATCAATTATGAATTTTATTGTTTTATGATACACAAGTTAAACATTGTTTCTGATGGACTTGTTTATTGTTATTTTTTTTTCCTTCTACAGAATTTGTTCAGATGATGACCGCCAAATGAACTGGGCTCACATTGAAGACAAAGAATCAGTCAAATGTTTCACTTACCTCTTATTGCAAAAATCTACATTTAATCATACTGTTCTGTATAGACAACTTAAACTGAATGTTGGAAAACTGAAAATCTGTCCATATAAACAAAAAAAGGTAAAAGACAAAAAGAAAAAAACCTAAATGAATCTGCATGTACTGGCTTGTATTCCCCGCCCCCCCAGTGCTGAGCTGCCCAATCAGATCTCAACTTGTTAGCCAAGCAGCCTCTGTGCAGCTGGCTGGTTTGGCCACTGCTCCTCTGCTTCCTGGTTCCATCTGCCTGATGTCATGATGATTATTTGGGCTGGCCAATCGCCTTTCTTTTTTGACTTCCTGTTTTCTTTTGTTCTGTTCTTCATGCATGCAGCTTTAGATGGGTTACTGTTGAGAGCCCAGTGGCAGGAGGCTGTTGGTGGGCCTCAGGTTGGCCTGGGACCCACAGAGAGGAGGGAGGGGTAGTTGACAGAAAGATGGGAGTGAGTGAACCAGCGGAACATTCGCAGTTTGCTTACCTAAATAAAGTCAGTGGCGACAGAGATATTTTTCAGAAAAATATTAAAATGGAATAAACAAGAACTCATTTTAGATTGTGTTTCTGGCATGTCAGGATACTCACTTTATCCTTTGTGTATTTACCTTTTTTGAGGGTGAAGCCTGGGTGGGGCATAGATTTGAGCCCCTTGGGCAGCAGCTGTGTTCTAGACCATTTAACGGGCTGGGTGGGCTTTAAAGGTGATTATATACAAGTATAGTTTTTGGGGCAATATCGGTATCCAGTCAACCAGTACTCATAGCAGTATGAGTATTTGCAGAGTTGGAGATTTCCAGAAAAGTCTTGATTGGTAGTGAACGTAAACAATTGAAGTCTTGCTCCTCGCTGAAGCATGCTCAGGTTACAGTATATTGCCCCAAAGGCTGTGTGTGTATGTTTCTACGGGGGTGTTCATTTCAGTTTAGTGGGGACAGGGTCGGTGCTTTGCAGCATTTCTATCTTGTGTTTGTGTGTGAGTTTGTGTGTGAGTTTGCGTGTGTGTGGGTGCGGCGAGGCCCGGCCCAGTCCAACTGTTCTGTTCAGTTCAGTTGATCTGCATTCCAAGTTGTACATGCTAGTCTTTACATTTTGTTTTTCCAATAAAAGACCATGAACTAAGATGTCGCCTTGGCTCTCTGTGTGTTGTTGTTTCTTGAAGATGAGCCGGCTTGTGTTTTCTTTCAGTGAAGGCTGATTCTGTGGGGGAAGTGCAGCTTTAAAAATGACTCATCAGTGCTACTTAGTGCATGTGCTGTCTTACTGAGAGCAAAGTGTGAGCACAGACACTGAAGACCACTTTACATATTTTTGGAGAGGAGTTGATCAGCGTTATCAGAGGATCAGACATTTGGGATGACTTCACGAGGACAGAAAATGACTATAAAAGGTTAGAACTTTCATAGAGTTACAGTAGCAATCATATCACATGTCTTCACCTTGTTCTATTGTTTCTTTTTATGTTTGTTTTTGTTTTTAAGTAGCAGTTCATGCAGAAAAACAAACAAGCTGAACAGCATTGATGGATCTTCCTCTGGTGAAAATTGTATCAAAAGAGCAAAACATGGTTCAAAGCTCTGTTCCTGTGAACTAATAACTTACAAACATTTCTTTACTAATGCAACTGCAGTTTGTGTGTTTATGGTGGGGTGTTACAAGGACTTCTACAGATCGTTGAAAACGTCTGTCTGCAGATGAGGAGGTGTTGCTAGGCAACAGAGCCTGGCACGGGATGGGTGGAAGAGAAAAAGAGGGAGCAGAAAGCCGTGGGAGTTT